>JAVDBV010002111.1:0-12238 GCA_032619315.1 Piper longum
ATATATTTAAAATTAATTCGATTTTTTTAATATTATTTAAATTTAACTCGAATTTAAATACACTTAAATTATTAAATTTTAAGGAGCTCAAAATTAGCTTATTAGAGAGTTCGAAAGGAGACTGTTTAGGAGCCCAAAATTTGTTCATTTAGGAGTTCAAAATAATATTGTTTGAGAGTTCAAAACTGACTTGTTTAGGAGTTCAAAACTAATTTGTTTATGAGCTCAAAATTAGCTCGATCATAAGCTCAAAAATATCTCGTTTTAAGAAAAAATATACATTATAGAAATTAAAAAAAATAACATAATAGTTTATCATCATATTTATGTAAACTATCTCAATAATAAAAGGGTTTTTTCAAATTTCAACATATGTTTCAATTTTTTTTACAAAACACCTAACATATCATTCAACATAATACGTTTTGAAAAATTAAATGCTTAGAAGTGTAAACCCAAAATTGAAAGAAAGTTTTCAAAAGACCATGTTTTAGATAGCAATTATCCAACCTTCATTGTAGGAAAAAAATTAACTGATTGTGAAATGTTAAATTAAAAAAAATAAATTTTGTAAAAGGAATAAATGTATTCTAGTATTCTTGCTAGATTTAATAGAAAAGACTTTAAACTAATCATCCCCAATGAAAAAAGTTTATGGGTGTATTATAATAACTACCAAGGCCATAACAACTAAAATAAATAAATATTAAAATTTTAAATATACCTTGTGTTTGAATATGTGGCACAAAAATAAACCAATTGAAGTATATATAAAAGAATTCTATTTTATTTTTAGATCTAAAAAATTAAATATAAAATTAAGATATAGTAGTACTTCAACTTACTATATAAATAGTATTATAATTTCAACATATAGAAATAATTTAAAACGATAATTATGTCAAGACAAATTAAAAAAGATAATATTCACTATTAAATATCAAGTACTTAAGAATAATATGTACAACCTAAATTTTTGCTTGAGTCTTTTTTCTCATCATCCTCATCTTCGCTCTCTTCACAATAGCGTGAATGTAACCAAACTTGAGCTAATAATACCAATATACCATTCATATATTGATATACCATTCCATAATAATAATCACAACATAATTTTTTAATACATCATGCTTATGGTTGTTAATTGAGCGAGCCAGCTCATGAGCATTTGACGTTCGATTCGGTTCGACTCGACTCGAAACTCGATATTTAAATACTCGAACTTGAACTCGACTCGAACTCAAATCCTATGAGCCGAGCTTAAACAAGGTCGTGTTCGATTCGACTTGACTCGATTATAATTCGAATTTGACTCGAACTCGACTCGATAAAATAATAAAATAATATATATATATATATATAATACTAATAAGTTTAATTATAACTAGTTATACCTATTTATCTATAATAAACTAGCAAAGAAGTGAGATAGTTGATATGGTAGGTATTCAAGTCCTTAACTTTTGAAGAAGGTTATGGGTTCAAATCAAACGAACTTCAAACTATTCGAGTCGAGCTCGGCTCGCTATTTTGTTTGGCACCCCTAATCATACTAATTAATTGTAGACCATGCATTTAATTTTAAATTAAGTATACCTAATAGTGACAGCGACACAAAGAATGAAGAGAACGATGCTAAAAAAAAGAAGAGAACGCTGCTTAGTTTAAGCATCAAACTGTTTTGTAGCTCGATAGCCAGGTCTCACAATCTTGACTGAGAAAAAAAAGGATAAAAAAAATCCTATCAGGTTGAAACACTAAAGTATCCAATAAAATATGCAGCCTCAACACGCCTAAAGTGGCAAACTTGAAAAGCCAAAGAAACCATAATTTCAAAGTGACAAATGACATAGAGATGATCAGATTTCATAGCAAAAAATAACAGCAACTCTAAAAACAATCTTTCGGAAAACATACAATAGGAATGGCAACTCCCCCCACAAAGACTTCACATTAAAACTTATATGTACTTTCAGATATTACTTCATTTTTTATAACACGTCAATCGTAAGAAATAATATTCCCCTTACTCGTGGTCCTATCTCGTCCATTGATCTGCATATATATTTTTTCAACAGCTATTAGAACGTCCATAGCCTTTTACTACATGAATTTTTTTTTAACTAAGCATGCTAAGCAAGGCACCAAAATCACATGAAACACCACTTTCCAGTTTTTTGTATTAAGTTCACACCAAAATTTGAATTAAAACATAAACCTCACTGAAGAGCACACGACCGACATCCACTGCTCTCCATTGATCTCCCACTAATTTTTAAACAATTATTTAATAAACAGAACTTTCCACTCCATGGAAAACTTTGTAACTAAGCACCCGTTCACCAATACAACATTTTTTTTGAGATCAAAGCACACAAAATCACTAATTTCAACATTTTTATTTAGCGCGGCTTCAATGTTGTTTGTCTGGAATTTTGTGGCATTGAGTATTTTGTCTCAAAAAATCCCGATTCGCTGACCATTTTTTACCCTACGAAGACAACAGGAAAATAAAAGGAGCGAAACATACGAACCAGCCTTGCCGAGGGCGACCTTGCCCTTGTGCGGCTGAGGGTGCGCCAGCGCATCCTCGGCCTCCCGAGTGGCGCGCTTGGCTAGGTTGGTTTGGTGGCGCTTCCCCTGGATGTGGACGAGGTAGTTGCTGTCGTTGTTGTGAAGGGTGGGGCAGAGTTTGCACTCGTGGCTGCCCAGGTGGTTCCTCATGAAGTAAGGGTACTTGACCAAGTCGATCGTCTCCATGGCCAGCTGCGCAGCCTCTCCCTCCTGTCGATCGCCTCGTTCTGCGCCGATGCGGGGCCGTGGCTCCCGGGCTTCGACCACCATTCCCTGTCTATATTCGCTCTCCTCCAATCAACACCTCCAGCGCCGTTTCCGGCGGGGGCTGAGTTCCGGTGATGTTTTTTTATATATATTTTTATCCTGATAATAGACTGTAAATTATTTGGGTATCTTATATATGTTTTTTTGTGGTCTATCTCTTATATAAATTTTAACATGCATAATTTATTAATTTTAGAATTTTAGTTAATTAAATCATAATAAATAATTAAATTATTACGACGTAGATTTTCTGCCGGT
Source organism: Piper longum (assembly GCA_032619315.1). Classification (NCBI taxonomy): domain Eukaryota; kingdom Viridiplantae; phylum Streptophyta; class Magnoliopsida; order Piperales; family Piperaceae; genus Piper; species Piper longum. The sequence continues at coordinate 3,100 of JAVDBV010002111.1, forward strand.
AGTATATTCATGTTAACTAAAATTAAAGTTAAAATTAGTTTTCATTCTTTTATTATAGTAAAATTATTTTAAAAAAAGTTATATTAATAGTTAAAAGTAAGATTTATTTACCATTTTTAATACGTTTTGAGTAAACAAGTGATACTGTGTATATTATTTTATTATATTATTGAGTCAAATTTAAGTAGATATACGAGTCAATTTTAAGTCAATTTCGAGTTATAACCGAATCAAGTTGAATCGAACAGTGTCTTCTTCAAATTCAACTCACACGATTTAAATTCGAGTCAAGTTCGAGCTAAAACATTTTAATATCAAGTTTCGAGTCGAGTTGAGTCGAGTCGAACGCAAAATACTCACAAGTTGGCTCACTCAATTAACAGCTCTATTCCCCACCCCCCACGACCATAACCCCCTCCTCCGCCCTTCCCAAAGCCTCTATCATTCCTCTCTTAAAGATGACAACAATCTTGAGGAAGTTTTGAGCCGGATCATGGTCATCTTACAGGAGAAAAAATATAAGATGTTTTGGGAAGCCCCGTGCACCGGCCTCTTCGTCAACTACTCAGACCTTGCCACCTTTTTTAAACATTAGAGATAAATAATTTACTTTTTGTGAATCACTCAAGGTTAATGTGATTAGTTTTTTTTTATTGGATAGTGCATTGTTGGACTCGAATGACACTAAAACTTCACTTGCATTGTCCATTTCTCTATTCAATTTTTTTTAACCTCTATTATATTCATTGGCATTATGAATTTTTTTATGCAATTTTTTAAATCTGTTAAATTCATTTGCATTATTTGTTTTTTTTACTATTTGTAAGTGTATTTGTTGATACAAGCCATTTTATTTTATGGGTAGGCAACATTAAATGTGATCATCCCCCCTTCGTAAAGTTATTCAGTCACAAATTTGAAGAGTAAGAGGGGTTAGAGAACTGATGTGTATATACTACAGTAACAAAAAGTCAATTGCTTATTTGGAGCAAATATCAGAGCCAAGGTAGATTTTTCGCTTGTAAATTACATCATTATTAGCTGTGGTAGATTATTTGCTTGTAAATGACATAATTATTAGTTGTTACATTATAACTTCATTATGATCTTACAAATTAAATTTCTTATAATTTGTTGTGTTATTTACTTTTTTAGGGTGGAAATAGATATTGAAAATTTCTTGGAACGACATGAGATCACACATGGACCAGGCAAATGGACAGAAATGTGAGTAGACTAAGATGAGTATCATCGAAGGAAGGACTCCAACATGGTTTCGAATTAGGTCGACGACATGGAACCCTCTCGCATATCAAGTGTTAATGTGGAATAATGTGCATACTATAGTTATGGGAATTATCTTGTTAATTAGTTGTAATGGTTAAATGCTTTGGTTATATGCTATGTTTTGCTGAAATTTTGAAATGGTTGCTGGCTACTTGATCATTTTTTGCTCTTTTATTAGCATATAAAAGATATAAAGGATGTTGGATAGTACATATGTTTACAGAAATGTTTAAGACTTGACAATATGTTTTTATAACAATAAATAAAACCCCTTATATTGGATATCAATGTGACAAGTGCATGTGCTCTTTGGCTAATAGTGTATAATGTTGCTCAATTAGCATTTGATACATGATTTATGACAGTATATTACATGAAGAAAATAGTTGTCCATGTATTAGTTATGAATGTTAGTGTGCCATGATCATATATTATTATAATATACGATAATAGCCTTCAACATAAATAGTGCTATTATCTTCTACGCGGGAGAGTACATATACTCCCTTATTAACCATGTATAAGGTTGTTTTATTAACTCTCTACACGTACCTTTTGAGTGGATGTAAAAACCGAATAGTTGCACTTGCACATGCATTGGTATCGAGCCCATCGAGCGAATACACGAGCAATGAGGAAATATTTGTCTCAAGCGCTGTTACCATAGACTCAACATTTGCACAAATACTGCTAGCTCTTGGTGGAAGCCAGATTCAAGTTTGAGCAAAAACTAACCACGTGAAAATTGTTTTCCATGCAGAAATTCTCATATAGGAGCTAGTGTACAAATAATTGCATTCTGTTTTGGCATGCTTCTTGAGAACAGAGAAGGGCGGAGGAGGGGGGAGGGGGGTTGAGGTCGGGGGTTGGGTGGGGAGAAGAGTTAGTTGGTCGGATGGCGGCGCTCGAGGGAGGAGGTAGTTGGGTGGTGGCGATGGCGCTCCAAGGAGGGCTTTGGGATATGGTTGCATAAATCGTCGAGACAGTGTTCATCCTTACCCCCGATTACCCTACTGGAATAGTCAGTTAGAACTGAGGTTGAAGGCGAGGAAACACAGCAGAGGGCGAAAGCACGACGATGGAGTTGGAGAGACCGGTTAATTTTAGGTTTTTAAAATCAAAATTTTAATTTTACTCATGCTTAAATAATTTTATAAATATCATAGAAACAATATTTTAGTCATTTACAAAAAAACTGATTGATCCTTATTTATCCCGATTCGAAATTGGATTTAAATCGGTTAGATCTGAGTAAATCGGCTGATTTGGATACTAATTTTGGGCCGACTAATTCGGTCCTAAAATTAGATCAGTGTATTACCGATCAGATTTAAATCGGCTGATTTCACTCAAAATCGACCGACTCCGAAAATATGACAATCAATGCACAATGGACTAGCGCCCATTCCAGACGGCGTTGACAGCCGCTTCTTTCACTTTTGGAGAGTATTTTAACAGTGACGGTTGTCGCCATCGTACAGATGCGTGCACAGATGAGTTTGTATGATGGCGTTCCTAAAAATTACTCTCTTAATTTGTGTACCCAAGATGGTAAGTACGTCTGATTTGAAGGATGGAATCAGTGACAATATTATTAGGTGAAATCAGACATATCTCCCTCACTATTCCATATCATTGATTATATGGCCGGCAAACTATTTTAATTCTCGCCTACAAGGTAGGTGGCGTCATTAGAATCTCTAATCCTCTCATTAGTGTGACGGCGCCAATAGATGGTCAAATCTCATCTTAATCAAACTCTTCCTCTTTAATTTCTTAGTTAATGTCATCTCCTATTTATATTCCAATAGCCGCCTAACCCCTTCACCTTTTACTTCTCGCTGGAGATCAATGGAGGTGGAGATCCCAACATCGCCGCCTGAGTTCTTCGACAGCAGCTGCACCAGCACCCCTTACGTTAGCGCACCTTCCAGCCCTCCTCGCCGCCTCGGCGACTTCCCCTACTTCAGCGCCCCCACCAGCCCCTCCCGCGCCGCCACCGCTTATGCCGAGCTCCGCCGCCTCTCCCTCTCCCTTCACGACGGCGCTGGCACTGGCCCTTTCCTCAACTTCGCGTCGCCCGAGGCCGACGATAGCAAGGACACCGGCGGCGGCGGTGGCAGCTGTGATGTCGACAACAACAATTTTGACTTTGCGTTTGATTTCAGCGGACAGCTCAACATGCCGGAGCCGACAGCGGCCGAGGAGCTCTTCGAGGAGGGCCGCATCCGCACGGCAAGGCCGAGGCTTCGGCCTGCGTCGCCGAGGAGGGCGGCGCACGAGGAGGCCCTCTCGTCGCGGTGGTCGAGGAAGCCGGCGTACAACCCGTTCACTGCCGTCGCCGGAGATGACACCGGCAGATCGAAGGATTCTGCCGTCGCCGTAAGAGGGAAAAACTCGAGCCGGCGCTCGACTAGATCCCTCTCCCCGAACAGGATAGCCGACTTCCTATGGGAGGAGTCGGTGCAAGCCGCCGCCGGCACCAAAATACCGGGAACGTCCAAGACCGACGTCCAACCCCCGCCGCCGCCGCCGCCGGCGAAAACCAGCGGACGGAAATGGTGGTTCAAGGACTTGTTTCTGTTCAGAAGCGCTTCCGAAGGAAGGGCGGTGAGGGGGAAAGACCCGCTAAGGAAGTACACGCTGCTGGCCAAGGTGAGGAAGGACGACTCCAAGGAGTCGAGCTTCCGGTCGGCCGACGGGTCCGTCTCCGGTCGAGGCGGTAGACCCTCCCACGGCGGCGTCGGGAAGGATGTGCGTCCGGTGTATAGGGCGGCGAGCGGGGAGGAGCGGCAGAGGAAGACATTCTTGCCATACCGGGAAGGATTGTTGGGTTGCCTTGGGTTCAACCCTTCGGTGCATGGGCTGGCCAAGGGTCTGCATTCTATCACCCAAACCTGATCTAGTGTTCTTTTTACTTTATATATATATATATATACATATATATATATATATATATATATATATATATGCTTTGATTTTTAAGATGCGATTTTGTGTTTTAAGTTTATTAATGTTGTTATTGTTACTTGTTATCAATCAAAGTGTACTATATTACATATACATATATGTTTTAGTTTTTTTATTTTGTGATATATGTTTGTATGGGGGAGAGATTCATTTGATTTTATTATATTAGTTCGTTTATTATTATTTTGGTCCTGCATTATGTACAATCACGTAATAATGTCGAAATTACTATTTGTGGTTTTTGTCGGTTGTTTTAATAGTTCTACCGACGCCACGTGGGATAATGACTTAGCATTAATATCGTCCTCGAGTCAATCAAACCAATTACTAGAACTGCATCAAATCAATCACATGAACATTTTCCCCCTAGATTGCAATTAAAAGAAAGATTATAATTAGTTTAGCATACATGTGCATACACATCAGATAATTGCAGCGTATAAAACACGACAAAGATGCATAATAATGGCGCCTAGTTTACATGTTCACGTTTGATTATATGGATTAATTATAAATAATAATTTCAATTAGTATATATCTGACGATCTTATAATAATAACTATAGGTAATTGATTTTCCAAAACCAAACAGGTGCACGTATAATCATCAATCAAAATGTTAACATCGTTAGATCCAGTTTTTTCTTTGTAGTACGTCATGTGTTAATGTGATGCGCTTGTTTCCAAAGAGCTATTAATATAGCAGGGAGTTTCAACCCTTTCCGTCGATCTAGAGTACTCTAGAATATTATCCCAAATATTCCACACCCGTGAAGCTTTAAGAGTTTTATTTCGACTTATTCAAAGAAAACGGCAACTACATATGAACCAAATTATTGGGTTTTTCATTAACTAAAAAAATACTAGTAGGCTAAATTGCAAAATTAAGGATGGATCAAATGGTTCCTTATTAAATTTGCATACATGCAGGATAATTGAACGTGGCGTAGGGATCAAAAATAATATGGAGATCAACGAAGATCTGAATTATATAAATTTTCGCCGCTATCATCGACTGTTTGAGGGATCCCCGTGCTTGTTTTAGTGAGCGTATCTGACCATACGTCACAATTTTTCCAGGCAAAATGAAGCCGAGTTTGCTAGCTAGCTGTTGTTTAAGCTTCCGGCCGTGAACTTTTCATTTTGCAAAATTTTTCTAACAAAGCAAGTGTATGCTCTTACTTTGGGACAATTAATTAAGTGGCCATATCAATTCGCGGAGAGTTGTAGACAGCTCGTTTAAGTTGAAATAGCTGATCTTTAATTTATATCGATTAAACAAATCCTCAATATCCTGCTTAGCTCGGCCTACTCAAATTTTGATATTCTTTATATAAAATTTTTTCCACTCTCATCGCATTTTATCTTTTTTTGATTTATGGTTGATTCTCGCCCTACAATAATTTTTTGAACAAATTAATAATTGCTTAATTTAAAATAATAATTTTCATTATGCATTGGACTATAATTCTACCAAAATTAAAAATTTTAAAATATAGATAAAATTTAATATATTAACTAGCCAAATAACTGTATGATATACAATACATTCAAAACCTATTAATAATACATATTAAGAATAATCAAAATTAATTTAAAAAATGTTGCTATATTATTTTTAAACAAAATAACGAATACTTATTTCGTTTTAACAAAAAAATATAGTTGTATACAAATATTAAAATATTTTCAATTTTAATATATAAAAAATTTTAATAATTAAATGAAATTTATTTTCAAGGGTTTTTATTTTCAATAGAATTATACTTTTAGTTTTTTCTTAATAATAATAACAATATATATAAATAAAAACTTGTAAAAATTTTAATTAAATATATATTATTAAGTAACTAACTTTAATTCGAGTAATATAATTATAAATATATTAAATTTTATCAATATTTTTAAAACTACTAGTTAATAATAAATAATAATAATAATTTTAAATTAAGTAAATATTAACGTGCCTATAAAACTATTTTGGGACTAGAATCAACCTCAACATAAGAAGTTCCGAAACATAATGAGACCCGAAAAAAACCCAACTCTTTAATGTAAGGGGTTGGTAAATACTAATAGTAGTAGTAGTAGTAGTAATAATAATAATAATAATAATAATAATAATAATAATAATAATAATAATAATAATAATAATAATAATTTAAAATTAAGTAACTATTAATGATTTTATATAAATATCGTGGGGCTAGAATCAACTTCAACACAAAAAAAATTAAAATACGATTAAAGCGAAAAAACTCCAACATTTTAATATAAATAATAATAATAATAATAATAATGATAATAATAATAATAATAATAATAATAATAATAATAATAAATAGGTTAACTGTATTACTTTAATTAAAATTTGTTATTTAATAATACATACTTAATTTAGGCTTTTATAGATTTTTATTTATTTATTTATTTATAAATTGTTATTTAGTATTGAAAAATGTAGAGTATAATTCTATCCAAATTAAAAATCTTGTAAAAAATAAATTCTATTAAATTATTAATTTTTCACTCTTAAAAATTAATACTACTTTTAATATTTGTGTACAACTATATTTTTTGTTAAAATCAAATAAATATTCATTGCTTTTACTTTAAACTAATATAGTAATATTTTTGGGAATTAATATTATATATTTTTAATATATATTAATAATAAATTTTAGATATACCCTGCACATCGCATGGATCATTGACTAGTTAAAATAATATAGGAGCATAATTTATATAAAAAAATTTCATTAAAAATGAAAGTTTTAATCTACAACTACTCATTCAATTTGTGCGAAATGAATATTATAATAAATTGAAATATCCTGATTCTTAAAATATTATATAAATGAGGTGGAAGGGAGAAGGGGGATGATGGGCGGTGGAGATTTGGGATATTATGTTGTTTTTAATTCTTAAAATATGCTTAAAAATCCTTTTTTTTAATTACGCTTGTTTTATTTGAGATGGACTTGGTTTGGATTGGGATAGGAAGGTTGGGAAGTTAGAGGATTTTGTGGAGATTTTTGGAAAGTTGGATAGCATGGTTAAATCCTTGTGTTTGGGGCATCTTCCCACGCTGCAACTGTCGGTACTTCTTCATCCCACAGCAGATCGCTTAGCCCCTTCACTTCATCAACATCGTCAACTTCTTCATCCTCATCATTCCGGTATCTTCCTCCTTCCCCTAGTTCTTTCCTCTCTTTGAATTTCTTTCGTACCTCTTTGTTTTTTTCCCCCCGTTTTTCTTTATTTGTGATCTGTTCAGTGCATAATACTCGTTGGTTGTGTGGGCAGTAGGCTTTAGAATCGTTTTGTATGGGGGTTCTGATTTTGGCCAGTTCACGACCTTTTCCCCTACCACAGTTTAGGGTATTCACATGGGCATTTCATCTTTAGTTACCCCTTTTGCTTTTCATGCATTCATGATATTGGTAATAGGATGGCTGCTATGAGCGTCCGGGAGGCTTAATGAGGGGTTTTGTATGATTGCATGTGCAAGTTGGGAGGGCTATCTTGCTCATGATTGTTGGATGTCACTGTCTTTCTTTGGGTTGTTAACTGGTCGATTAATTATAAAGCTATCACTTCCAGTTCCTTATCATGTTGTTGGGGCGTAAGATGAATGGGGAATAATTTTCCCATGGGTTGGTAGTGTTTGATTATCTGTTGATAATGACGTTGTATTTGTTGGGATTTTAATACACAAAATTTATAAATACCATGTTGTGTATTTTGATAAGGTAAACCGATAAAAGATAAAAGATCCATGACATATTCATTTAACATTGGAACCTAAAAAATAAAAGAGAAACCACAAATTATCCACTATAATCAAATAATTGGCATTTATATTAGACAAAGATGATACATCATCATTATCATCTGGATCAAACGATGACATTGATAATCTCCAATTAGGATACACATCCAATTGGGAACACTCACACTCAACCTTAATAATTTTCAACTAGGATACACATCTAACTCAACCTCTACCTGGAATACACTCGAATTAGGAATAATTTCCAACTGGGATACACACCTAATTAAAAACACTCAACCTCAATAATCTCTACTTGGGATACACATATAATTGGAAATACTCAACCTCTAATTAGAATGCACTCCAATTAAGAATAATCTCTAACTTAGATACACATCTAATTAGGAACAGTCAACCTCGATAATCTCCAACTGAGATATGCATCTAATTGAGAATACTCAACCTCTAATTGGAACATATTCTAATTAGGAATAGCTTCAAACTCTAATCGGGAAGACTTATATCTTGTGAGGAGAGGTTCTCACTCCTCAAAGAGAGAAAGAGAGCGCCTCACTGCAAAACCTCAAGGAAAACCAAATAACACACTCTTCAATTGTACTCCTTCAGCTCTCAATTACACATGTATAACTACATATATATGAAAAGAAAACTAGCCTTGTAGATACGAAGAGCTAAACACTAAATACTCATCATCTATCACAATTTTTCTCGAATTCTTCGTACTTCTTAGAATAACATCATGTCTTTATGATTCCCCATATAGTTGCAGGTTCTTAATAGTCATAGTTATGGTGCTATAGTGTATGTGTAACACCCCGACTCGGCTCACCCTTGAACCGACCCGGAAATGCTACCGGCGACCGAACCGTTCGATAATCTACTAGATTCGGTTAAGCCGACCCGGATCTACTCTCGGCGTCTTAAGCTGAAGACGACCTATATTAAGACAGACATATGGGAGATGACATGTCAAAGATAGTAGTGGATTTACGATGTATAGGATTAGGATTAGATTTTTTGCATTTAGATAGAATTATTGCCGACAGAGTTGCACAACCGCCGACCGAGTACACAACCGCCGACCGAG
>JAVDBV010002121.1:0-14370 GCA_032619315.1 Piper longum
GGTGGCATTCTCGTAATTAAAAATTGACTCGAGTCCGACTCGAATATAAAATAATAATTAATTTAAAATAATTTTAAAAAAATCCAAAAAAATATTAAAAAATATAATAAACTATAATACACATAATAATATCAAAATAACATCAATATATGATTTTTATATATTTATATTATAAATTGTCAATATATATTTTTTTAAAACCGATTCGGACCGATTCCGATTCCGATTCCGATTCCGATTCCGATTCCGATTCAGACCGATTCGTGACCGATTCAAAAAAACCGATTTTTGGCCGATTTAGACCGATTCCGATTCCGATTCCGATTCATTGGAAAACCGATTCCGATTCCGATTCCGATTCATGCAACCATGGCCCGAACACAATCTAACTCAACAACAAGCTAAAATTTTTTTACAACATTTCGAGGAATCATTATAGACGATCATTTGACTCATGTTTTGGTTCTATCGCCGCAAACATGATCTAAATGATCTTCCAACTTCAAAGAAAAGATTTATTTGTGGCAACAAAAAAAATGATTTTCTAACATCTCTTCCTTACCCTCTACAAAATAATAAATTTCTAATGTATCCTGCTCATTGTGATAATTATTGAGAGAATCCTTGGCTAGTTTTAATATAAAGTCTAGGATGAAGAAAATAAATTCGATGATTTAAGGTCTAAGGCTTATAGGATTGTGTGAGCTTTGACAAATGCGTTGGTGTTGGTTGCAGGGGTTTGCGTACCTGCTGCTGGCGGCAAGTGTGGCTGGGACGGTGGAGGTGAGAAATCAGTGGGCGGGGGAGAGATGCTCGGGAGGGAACGATGGGTTCTGCGTCCAGGCCACCATAGCAGTGGCATTGAGCTTCGCTGGATTCCTCTTTATTGGCTGCTCTGCACTCCTCTCCGCCTTCAGACTGGCCTGCTATTCTATCACCGGCCACGGCTTCCACCTCTGATTTTTTTTTTGGGTGCATTACTAATGTTAAGGCTTGCTGCTGCTGATTCTTTTGAAATTCATTCACATTGTCATCTTCATCACCAACGTATTAGTTTCCTTTGTTTTTCGCTTTTCTGTTGGTTTGTAAGTAGGTGATCATGTGATTTGTGAATATATCATGATCAACGTATTAGGTTTCGTACTTCTTATTATTGCACGAGTTGGTTTCTAAGCATATGGTTAATCTCTCTTGGATTGCATCCAATGTAAGAGTAAGGTGATGAGCTGTACTAGTGGACCGTGGTGCAATTTATTAGCATTCTTCAGTTTGAATGCATGGTAGTTGTGACTGGGCTAATTTTAAGACTGAAAATTTTTCGATCCCAATGAGTCATGTGTAGCGTATTCCCCTTTTTGGGAACACTTAACCTTCAACAATCTACTCAATATTGGAAGCAAACGTCCAAACACTCGTAATTGTGTTTGGCCACAATTTCAAGTATTGTGATTATTGATTGCACTAACAGTAATTCCACCACACCGATATTGTTGCTCCAATTAACCCTTGCTCGATAACACACAAGCATTGATATAGTATTCTTAGTTACTGGCATGCCTTATCGATAAGCTGTCTCAAGAATCAAACAGTGCCACCCAAAGCACTACCCGATTGCCCAAACACCAATATGTGTGTTGGGTTCGTGTCGTCTGCCCTTGCTCGTTTTGGCAACCAGTTCCCACAATCGATACCTTGCAAACTTCTACCACGACTTAGTACTAAAGCTCCCTGCCTAAAATGTCAGCTAACGAGCAAAACTACAGATACGAGAACAATACTTCGCAACCTTATATTATAAAATAAACATAAGGATTACAAGCACTCTACCTACACTTCAAGTACTTGCTCGGCTTGTGGACAACCCCCATAGCCTCGCCCCAATGTATCCCATTACCATAGAACTCATGGGATTACTATAATCCAAGTAACCCTCCCGATTGCTATAACACTAGCAACCACACAACGTGTACCTTGATTTGGCAAGATTCCAATGAAGTTCCAGTCCTCTCCACAAGTGCCGACTGCAGCAACTTCACAAGCTTCCTCCCCTCTGTCTTTCCTCTCAAGACCTCACGTTGCTCTCCAATTGGCCGTCTCCACAATGAGTCCCTAATTGGTCTCCTTCCTTCTCACGTTAGGAATCCTCTCCACCCGGCTCTAGAAGAAGTCCCTCCTTCTCCTTCAATCCATGTATATGTACTCCACACATATCTCCTATTCCAGATAAACCACAAGATGTGTTATCCTAGAAGTTAGTTGCAACAAACACGCTTAGGATATCCATATCTCCTTCAAGATGTGTTATCTCTAAATCTGTAACAAACTTCCAACAACCTGTTGGCTGCACCGCTGGGCTCCGGTCTCACCCTCTCTGGCTCGACCCTAACCTGCCTTGACCACCAACCTCGACCCCCTTGGTGCCTCCAACAATTTCTGCACCACACCCTGGCACTCGGACATTGCTGGGACTGAGTACCGCTCCAAATCCCGGCAGAACTCCTAGTACCGTTAGGACTCCTAGTGCCGCTAGAATTCCTAGTACCGCTATAATTTTGTAGCGCTCCAAACACCGAAATCTGCTCTTGCTCGAACATGATGGCTGCTCTCAAATGCCAGAACACGCTAGCGCTCAATCTTGGTATTGCTCCCCAGTACCACTAGCTGCTACTGCTCCTTCCGCAATCCTATACCACTATCTGCTACCAATTATGCCGACACCCAGTACCGGTATTCAGTCTCGGTAGTGCTTGACATGCTGCTCGGTACAGATGACCGGTATGCTTGGCCCATGCTCAGTTCACGCTTGGTGGACTTGATCGGTCATGCTCAATACACAAGTTGATCCTCAACCTCGGTGTGCCGACGTAAATTCCCAACACGCTCGCTGCCTAGTCCTAATGCTCGGTCACCACCACCCAACTAGTGCACATTCATGAGCCAACACCCATCTTGAGGTTTCTTGGTCTCGACATAGCCATATGCTCGGTACACCATCACTGGTACATATGTTGCAATCCACTGCCGTAACCCAACGCCATGCTCTCCCACAATGCTCGGTCACTTGATAGCTACATTTTCACCACTATTTGTTCACCTGCAACTATAGCACGGGTTAGCCACAGTATGTTGTTTCCCCCACTCGGATAGCCACCGCTACCCCCTCATGGATGCAGGAACACTAGGAACAACACCCAAATCCTAGTTTCCAATGACACCCATGAATCAGGGTTGTAACATCCTCCCCCACCAATGAGAGCCGATGTCCTTATCGAAAGGAAGATCCGTCCCCCTCTTCAGCCATAAGTTGAATTCAATTCTCCCCCACGGTATGTCACCTTGACAAAATAGCAACGTCTCTCCTTTATGTACCATAGATACGTGGCCCCGCGGTTTCAACTCCACCATTGCATCATACCTGATCTGGCATGGCTTAACCTTGCATGTACACCTACACACTCGCATTGACTCCATGCTCCAACCTCCATATTTCGAAAACTCGGCCATACAACTCCCTATGGTTCCGAGAATTGCCGACTCGAAGCATCCTTAAAACTTTGCAATGCAGCTAGTGACTCTGATATTTTGACTGCTTCTCTCCTCCTCCATGTAAAGCACTGCTGGTAATTAGCCCAACACGAACTCACCCCATCTAGTGGCTATCTCTCTAGATAAGTGGGGATAGAGACGTCTGGTTTGCCTCCCTGCAAGCCAAACACGGTAAGTGAAACCCTAATTCAGGATTCAGCACTTACTCCATCAACCAGCCTCAGATCTTTAGTAGCCTTGGTCAACTATGGTTGTGAATCCCCCATGAAGGCTCCAAACATACAAATCCTGTTCACCACAAACATTCCTTCCATACTAGGAAAGAGCTGATCCCTTGTCAACACCTCACCTTCGTCAGATGGTACACCTAATACGATGAATTTCTCAGCGTCACATCATCAGTTAGTATCTTCAATTGATGGTAGTGAGAATTCAGCGTTCCATACCAACTACATGGACAAAATCATCCCAACCGAATGTCCCATGTCCTCTCCCTGGACTACCATCTTACTCCTCGAACAAGGGTATAGAGCTTACCCGTGCTCCTCTGCAACATCTCACTCTTGCAATCCCCGTAGTAATTCCTAAAGTCGTTGGCAACCTTCAAGAAACTCCCAACGCGGATCATGATACTAAACTCCAACGTATTCACATCTTGCTGGAACACACGCACCTTGCCAACTCGCCCAACGGACTCCTCAAACTGATCCTCCTCTCTGGGACCACACAACCTGGAACGTCCTCTAGGTATCCTCCCTGATACCCGGGCTGGGGTCTTGGCATTCACTACCAAGTCATTGCAGCTTTCATCCAACTGCTCGAAAGACAACACTTCTGATGGGGTTTCCGGCTCCATACCGGTAAACTTTACCCACTGGTCATCTGGATTACCGCATGCCATTTCTACAAGCTGAGTAGGACTCATCTCCTCACTGACCTTGAACACCTGCGACGCAGCACGCTGCACCACACCAATTCTTGGACCCTCTACTCTGGTAGGTTTGCTATGTCCTCGCACAAAGCATCCATTGCCCCGGGCCATCACCATCACTCCTCCCAAGTGTGGCAGCACTCCTACACAAGCTGACTCAAGGAAATTGTTTCCCATAATTACCTCAAAATCATCCATTTCGAAGATCATGAAGTCAGTTCGGCCCCTGAATTCCCCCAAGCAGATCTGGACTCAATTAGCCACACCGTGCACTTGCTTCACCAGTAAATTCACAGCCTTGATCATGCTAGTAGTAACCCTTGATTTCAGTCCCAACTTATCCAACACCATCGTTGAAACGAAGCTATAAGTTGCCCCTGTGTCAACCAATGCTGAAACCCATCTTCCATTCAAAATACTGGAACATACATCATCCCTAAACCTCCCTCTTTAGGCTATTCAACCCTCAGAGCTCCTATCATCTGCAAAGATGACATCCGAACTGGCTCGGCTGAATCAAAATCTCCCTTGGCCTACATCTCCACCATCTTCCCCTTCAGATTGTTAGGGGACTCTCTGACCTGATGAAGTCCTCCACAGGAAAAACATTGCATCGGCCTCATTTAACCTCCCTAGGAATTGCCTGGCTTGGTCCTAGGAAAAGCTCTCCTCTTCTCCTTGGGTCTCGGCTTTAATGACCTCTTGTCACTTCGCACCGTCTTGCCCTCCTTGGATATGCAGTCACCTCCACCATGATCAGCCACAGTCCTCAAATCAACCAAGGCATCGGCTGCACCTAATGTTGTCTGCAAGTCCTGCACCTTTTGCCTCTTCAGTTCCATCTACGCCCAAGGTTGCAATCCAGACACAAAATTGTAGAGCTTATCACTTTCTGGCATGTTGTTTATATCCAAAAGATATGAGCTGAATTGCTTGACGTATTCTTGCAATGTTCCCGTATGTCGGAGCTTCTTCAATGCAGCCATCGCCACCCAAGCTGTATTGGTCGGTTAAAACTTATCTCTGAGTTCAGTCCTCATACTCTCCCAAGTCTCGATCCTAGGATGTCTTGCCTTCTCGTCGTCCTCAGTGCATGTCCTCCACCATAACTTGACATCGCCAGTTAGAAACATACTGGCCATCAAGACTTGTCTATGAGCAGGATCTCCGCAGTTCGAAAATACTCCTACATCTCCCAGATGAAGTTCTCTAGATCTTTTCCTGTTCTAAGTCCACCAAACTTCGTTGGCTCCAGCACCTTAAGCCTTCCTAGGATTTTGGCTACCTGGTCAGCAACAACGTGCTGAGGCTGGTTGAGTACTGCCTGTTTTAGAAGAGCCATATCTGAACGTATTTCCCCCAAACCTTCCCTAAGATGCTCCATGATCTCAGCCATTCCATTACCTCGCACACTACTGCATTTCAGTGCATCAACAACCCTTTCCACCTCCTCAGTTAGGGTTTCCAATCAATCAAACACCGTGGGAATGTTACCTTCACCATTGGCCGGCCCTCCAACCAACACCTCCAGTCTTGCCACTCTCTCCCTGAGAGCATCCATCGATTGTGTATCCGTGTGATCGTCCAAGAAAAGTTCTCCGCTTCCGTTGCACGTAACCTTGACGAGCTTTGATACCTCTATCACAGTGCTGATTCTAGGACCCAAAGAGTCCTGTGCAGAGTATTCCCCACCATGGGAACACTCAGCTATCAACAATCCATGCAATATGGGAAGCAAACATCCAAACACCCGAAATTGTGTTTGGCCACAACTCCAAGTACTCTGATTACCGATCACACTATCGATAATTCCACCACATCGATACCGCTAATCCAATCAGCCCTTGCTCGATCACCCGTGCTCTATCACACACATGCACCGATATAGTATTCTCGGTTACGAGCACGCCTTACCGATAAGCTATCTCGAGAATCAAGCACTACCACCCAAAGCAATACCCGATCGCCCAAACACCAATATGGATGTTGGGTTCATGTCGTCTGCCCTTGCTCGTCTCGGCAACCAGTTTCCACAAACGCTACCTTACAAACTTTGATCACGACATGGTACTAAAGCTCCCTGCCTAAAATGTCAGCCAACAAGCAAAACCATAGATACGGGAAAAATACTTCCCAACCTTATATTATCAAAAAAACATAAGGATTACAAGCACTCTACCTACGCTTCAAATACTTGCTCGGCTTGTGGACAACCTCCACAGCCTCGCCCCAATGTACCAATTACAATGGAACTCATGGGATTACTATAACCCAAGTAACCCTCTTGATTGCTATAACACCCGCAACCCCACAATGTGTACCTTGATTTGGCAGGCTTCCAATGAAGTTTCAGTCCTCTCCACAAACACCGGCTACAACAACTTCACAACCTTCCTCCTCTCAGTTGTCTTTCCTGTCAAGACCTCACTCTCCAATTGTCCGTCTCCACAATGAGTACCGAATTGGTCTCCTTCCTTCTCACATCAGGAATCCTCTCCTCCCGGCTCTAGAAGAAGTCCCTCCTTCTCCTTCAATCTGTGTATATGTACTCCACACATATCTCCTGTTCCAGATAAACCCCAATCCGACTGATATCTTTATCACCAAAGATCCTACAAAGATCCACCACGTCTTCAACAACCCAGCCTTATCTCCACATCTAGATTCCTCACATGGTGTTCATGTTTATCCCAAAAGTTAGTTGCAACAAACATGCTTAGGATATCCTTATCTCCTTCAAGACGCATTTTGTAACGACCCGGCCAAAGATGCAATTTAATGGGCCTAACTGCTTATAACGACCCGCCCTAACCAGCAGGGTGTCACCAAAAAATATAATTAATAAAATAATAAAAATCTAACCCATAAGTCATAATCTGACACCAAGTCGGGAAATTTATGTAGCCAGGTTAGATATAAGACGTAATTCAACGAAGGATAACTAGCTATGTTCACGTATAGCCCCACAGCCAATGACCGTTTCCCATAGCCAGGCATATAACTCCATTTAAAAAAAGGAAGTCCAATTTCTTATCGAATCGCCAAACCTTGGTTGGTCCAAAAGGAACACCAAGGGCACTCTCAATCTTCAGTTCGAATCTACACACCATGGAGGCAATTCCGCATTAGTGATAAAACAACTAAGCCACATAATTAATGAAACAAGTCAAATATACTCCCTATTTTTATTTGAAAAGTCTTTTAGTGCTTATGAGCCTATGTCGAGCTCTTAATATGCTAGGAGGGTGGCCGCCCATCCAGCTACAATCTCATGTATGCACACACACGCTACGTGGCCCACGACTTGTAGTTATCGATATTTACCATTGACTCACCCTCTCGGTGTCAAAAGTGCATCATAAGCCATCTTCCGCCATTGCGCCCTGTCACCCCTTTCAGCATGGGGGCAGGTGTTCAAATTTGTGGGTGCCGCCTCACGGCAGAGACTCCCAATTTCGCAGCTATTGCCTCGTGTTGTGGGTGCTACGTCGTAATGGAGACTCCCAATTTTGCAAGTGTTTCCACGTATCAGAAACTCCCAAGGGTGCTTCCTCATGACAAATACTCCCATTTTTGCGGGTGTTGCCTCGTGTCAGAGACTCTCAATTTGTGTTTCAAGTATTTTTTTTTTACAGTACGGCCCCGTATCGGGTTGAGTCAATTCCTTTACCCCAGTTGCACATAAAATTCGTAAGTGAAATCACAACCACGACCAACGATCAGAATCTAAACGAGAACATAAAATTATACATAAGTATAATTTTATTCGAGTAAAATTGCATTCAACTAAATGACTAATATACATATCATTATTAAAATTCGACAACATAAAACATGCCACACTCAACAATTGATAAAATAATTATTAGATTATAAAAAAATATTTAATTACTATTATTAGTATAATTTCCTTTGAGATTCTACTTACTTAACCACGACCTTGATGATTAGGTTTATGATTTTAATCTTTAATCACTATCATTATTAATAGCACTTTAATTAATTCAGTCGTTCGATTAAATTCTTTAAAATGATTTAATTATCTACTAATATAATTATTTTAAATTATTTAACTCAATAAAAACTCGAACTTTATTTGTTTTCCCTAAATTATTTAGGTTAAATGCTTGTGATCAGTGCACCATTATAGTTAAATAGAATATTTTTCTACCCAACTAACCCATCATTAAAATAATCAATTTTTATCTACTTAGTATTAAATTTAATACAGTAAGGTGAAATATATATTTCATAACTTACTTTTAATCCATTAGATTTAAATTAACAACTCATAGTACACCAATTAATTATCAGCAGTTTATCATTATTTTAAGAATTTATTACGAATTATTTTATTCTTGACTCAACCCGGTGTCAAGTCAAGTTTTATTTACGAGTTTACCACTGAACTCAGTTTTCTTCCTTTCGGTTGTCCCTTCTCTTCTCCCGACTCTGTCTGGCCACCATCAACGTCGCCGTCGCCACCAATCGTCTCCAACTGCTGTCGACGCCGTCCAGCCCCGCCGTGCCGTCACACTGCTGCCCGACCATCTCTTGCCGCCTTCCATCAGCGTCGACAATGGAATCATCTCGCCTAGCAACGCGCTCGTGTTGTCAATTCTGTCGCCAGCAAGTGACACCGCCTCAATTTGGTGGTCGCCTCAACACCCTCGACCCTCTAGTGACCCTCCCCGATCAGATCAGAGCCAATCGCCACCTAGGACAGCCGAATTTCTTCCACCATCGACATCTCCCCTGTTCCTACCACTACTAGGGAAAAGTTTTGGGTTTTCTTGGCTTGCAATCATTTGCTAAAATGGATCCCCGGATGAAGCTTGTTGATGGAGAGCAAACAACAGCTTTCCATACTCTAAAACTTCCATTTCAAATGTCTGTTGCATGTCGGAGAAGAGATGAACGCCAATTTGCAGAGCAAGGCCACTGCCTTTGTCACACAAGGTAAGCCACTCTTTGACCCAACATCTAGAGGGCCGTTGGGGAAAATTTTCCCCTCTTGCTGAATCTCATCAGCCATGGATGAATCTTAGTTGTGTAATTTACTTTGATTTTATTGTTGATTTAAAACTTTAAGTTTCCATGATTATCAAAACTTATTAGCAATGTAAAATAGGCATGCATGGAAATTAAGAAGAGGGAAATTGGAAGAAAACCCAAGTGAGGAAGAAGCCAGCCCTGGAAGAGGAGAAGAAGATGAGAGAATGGAATAAGGATGACGCCCCCTCACAAATTATATAATGAAATGACAGCTAAGGTATGTGAAAAACACCCCAACACCCGTATTTCATTTAATTGGGTAACTGAGTAAGAATAAAATATAATAATTAATCGGGTAAAATTAACCGGGTAGAGAATATAATATAATTAATCATAATAATTTTCCAATGTTCGATCATTCCCTGACCGAGTTAAATATATATAAATTTTCTTTTTCACGGTCTTTAAATTTTGCCCAACTTAGAAATATTTCGTCTTCAAAATATTCTAACGGGCAACAGAACAGTAAGGATTAATTATTCATTTGGTATCAGTTCACACTACTACAATCGTAAGGATCTTATGCCACAAATAGGCTAGGGTATTTCCTTGCCATCTTTTGTTCAATCTCCCATGTCACTTCCTCTGACCACTGATTTATCTACAATACTTTTACCAAAGGAATTTCTTTGTTCCTAAGTATCTTAATTTCTCTTGCCAGAATGAAAATCGGCTTTTCCTCGTAGGTTAAATTTGATTGTAGCTCTAAGTGTTCAAAATTTGTCATTATATGATCTTCATCTCATACATATTTCTTTAGCATTGACACATGATAAACATTATGTACTCCAACGAGGCTTGGTGGTAATGCTATCGATATGCACAATTTCTGACTTGATCCAAGATTGGGAACGGTCCTATGAATCTTAGTTTCAACTTCCATGATGTTCTAAATCTGATCACCCCCTTCCTAGGAGATGTCTTTAGGTACACAAAATCCCCAACTTGGAACTCTAGGTCCCTCCTTCGAGTATCAGCATAACTAATCTGTCAATCATGTGCTGCCTTAATCCTTTGCTGAATGAGTTTCACCTTTTTAGTTGCTTCCCTTACCATCTCTGGCCCAACTATAACTGCCTCGGTAGAATCCAACCAGCACGATGGAGACCTGCATGGCCTACCATATAAGGTGTCAAATGGTGTCATCCCTATACTGGCTTAGTAAGAGTTATTGTAGATGAATTCAGCCAAAGCTAAGTGTTTCTCCCCAATCAAGGATTCAAGCTCTCAACAAATCTTCAAGGTTTGAATAGTCCTCTCACTCTGACCATCAGTTTGGGGATGATATGCTATACTTAGTTTGATTTGGGTTCCCATGGCATTTTGAAAAGCTTCCTAGAAATGTGAGGTGAATAGGGAATCTCGATCAGAAACTATCTCCTTTGGAATCCCATGCAACTTGACAATATTATCGACATACAATCCTGCTAGGTATTCCGCAATCCTCATTAATTTAGTGGGGATGAAGTGAGCTACCGTACTTAGTCGATCCACAATCACCCATATGGAATCAAGCTTCTCCTGAGTCCTTGGGATCTTTACAATAAAATCGCATGTGACACACTCCCATTTCCAAGTTAGTATTTCTAAAGGTTGTAATAGTCCCCCAGGTAGTTGATCTTGGGCTTTGATCATTTGGCAAGTCTAACATTTGGAGAAAAAATCACAACATCCCTCTTCATCCCAATCCACCAGTAGGTTCGCTTTAAATCCTGATACATTTTAGTACCTCCAGGGTGTATCGAGAACTTTGAGTGATGAGCCTCTTCTAGTATATTCCGCCTCAGTGCATCATCCTTGGGTACACACTACCTACCTCTAAATTTGATCACACTACTGGAATCAGCTACAATGTCAGGAGTCTTGTCCAACACTTCATTTAGCTCCTCATCACTCATTTGTACTAGCTTAACACGATCAACTAAATCATTGGAAATAACTAAATTTTCCAGTAACCTGGTTAATTGCTTCATAGGGTTGATAGCCACCACTTCTACTGACATGGCTCGAAGTCTAGCTAGCTACTAACCTTTGTCCACCTTGCCTTTCTGACTCAAAGCGTCTACTACAACGTTCGCTTTCCCCAGGTGGTATAATATTTGGAAGTCATAGTCCTTCAAATATTGTATCCACCGCCTCTGTCGAAGGTTAAGGTCATTCTGGGTGAAGATATACTTCAAACTTTGGTGGTCACTGAAGACTTCAAATTAGGCTCCGTACAAGTAGTGTCTCCAAATCTTCAGTGCAAAAACAACTACTGCCAGTTCCAAGTCATGGGTTGCACAATTTTATTCGTAAATCTTCAAGTGACGAGAGGCATAAGCCACCACTCTACCTCCTTGTATAAGGATGCATCCTAAACCTAACAGAGATGCATCACTGAAGATGACGAACCCTGCATTACCATTTGGCAGGGTCAAGACTGGTGTAGTAGTTAGACTCTTCGTCAAAGATTGGAAACTCTCCAGACTCTTACTACTCCATTCGAACTTGACTCCCTTTCTTGTGAGCTTGGTCATTGGCGATGCTACTAAGGAGAAGTCTTTAATGAATTTCGAACTTGACTCCCTTTCGATCCATCATCTCTGTCAAAGGTTAAGGTCATTCTAGGTGAAAATATACTTCAAACTCTAGTGATCCATGAATACTTCAAACTAGGCTCCATACAAATAGTGTCTCCAAAACTTCAGAGAAAAAACAACTGCTGCCAGTTCCAAGTCATGGGTTGCTTAATTTTGTTCATGAATCTTTAATTGGCAAAAGGCATAAGCCACCACTTTACCTCCTTGCATAAGGATGTAGCATAATCCTACCCGAGATGCATCATTGAAGACCATGAAACCTTCATTGCCATTTGGCAGGGTCAAGACTGGTGCAGTAGTTAGACTCTTTCTCAAAAATTGGAAACTCTCATCACACTTGCTACTCCATTCGAACTTGACTCCCTTCCTTGTGAGTTTGTCCAAGTATGCGTGGAATACCATGTTCATAAGTGACATAAATGCCGCTGGTGCATTTGTTAAACCAAAAGACATAACAAGAAACTCATAATGTCCATATTGAGTTTAGAAGGCCGTTTTCTATATGTCTGACTCTTTTACTTACAATTGGTGATAACCAGACCGCAAGTCTATCTTGGAAAATACCCCGGCTGTTCTTAGCTGGTCAAAAAAGTCATCAATCCTCGGTAAGGGATATCAATTCTTGATTGTCACTTGATTGAATTGGCGATAGTCAATACACAACCGAAGTGATCCATCCTTCTTTTTCATAAAAAGAACAGGGGCTCCCCAGGGTGAAGCAGTTGGCAGAATGAAACCTGCTTGTAACAACTCTTCTAATTGACCATTTAACTCTTTGAGTTCTGCTAGAGCCATGCGGTATGGTGCTTTAGAAATTGGTGTTACTCCCAGTGCTAGGTCAATCGTGAACTCCACTGCTCGCTTAGTTGGTAACCCTGGAAGTTCATCTGGGAATACATCTGGAAACTCTGCTACCATAGGAATCATGGACAATTCTTTGCGTTCGGGCTCAGACTCCACTGAGTTAGCCAAAAAGGCTTGACAACCCACACCGAACAACTCGGTTTCCTTACTGCTCGACACGATACAAGGAGATGGATCAAGCATCGACCCTTGGAAAATGACCCCCATCTCACAATTACGCGATTTTGTCACCACTCTGTTCCCTTTACAGTCAAGAAACACCTGGTGTGCATACAGCCAGTCCATTCCCAATAGTACATCATATACTTTTACCTCATATACGATAAAATTCCACACATTGGGTTTCCCTTGTATATCTAAGGATAAGTTATTCACTCCTAACGTCGTGACTTTACCGTCTCCCGTTGCAGTAGTGACTTTATAGGTCTTGGATAATAGAGATGTTTGGAGTCCTAAACTCTTGACTATTTGAGATGAAAGGAATGAATGTGTACACCCTGAATCAAATAAAACATCTACATTAGCTCCTTGGATTAGAATTTTACCGCGAACAGTGTGATCATCCAGTGTCCTCGACTTCAACTGCATAGAGTTTCACCTTCCCTTTGTCTGCTGGTTGTGCAGGTGTCGGGTAGCAAATAGGAGCGGGTGCCTTTCCTTTCTCAAGCTACTCTTGTTGTTGCTTTGAGGCTGACGACACTCATTTTGTATGTGTCCCGTCCTTCCGTAATTGTAGCACCTACGGGGTCGTTGCATTGCCCTGAATGCATCTTGTTGAAATTTTTACATCATTTATACGGAATCTCTTCAAATTTCCTTTTGAGGTTCCCATCTATGTTTCTTTAGTAGTTTTGCTATCGGTGTAACACCCCGACTCGGCTCACCCTTGAACCGACCCGGAAATGCTACCGGCGACCGAACCGTTCGATAATCTACTAGATTCGGTTAAGCGGACCAGGATCTACTCTCGGCGTCTTAAGATGAAAACCACCTATATCTTCTATTCATTATTCACATCATGGTATTATATCTTACCACTCAATCATATTATCATGCTTTTCACTACCTCACATCAGTTCAAATATAATAAAAATATAAACAAAATATTAAACATTCAGTCACCGAATACATGTGTGTGTGCGAAAGACCTCATTGCTCCTCCGTCCAGGCTGGCACTTCAATCTCATGGTCGTCACCTACATATAGTATAAAATCGTCAGTAACGAGCGTTACCGGTCCGGAAAATAACTAATATCAAACTGGCACAGGAGAGTTAACCCTCCTGTTGAATAAAAACATTATACTTCCTCAAGAACTCTCACAAGGGCACTAACAGGAGCC
Organism: Piper longum; assembly: GCA_032619315.1. NCBI lineage: Eukaryota > Viridiplantae > Streptophyta > Magnoliopsida > Piperales > Piperaceae > Piper > Piper longum. Next base: position 14,320 of record JAVDBV010002121.1, read on the forward strand.
GTCGCCCTCGAGCGGCAGCATCCCCCATCCATCTCATTCTCTTTCTCTTTC
>JAVDBV010002122.1:0-21183 GCA_032619315.1 Piper longum
TACACCAAAATTACAATGATTTCTCACATTATTAATAATAAATAATAGACTCTTAAACTAATAAAACTAAAGTAAAAATAACTCGAAACATAATAAAATTCAACATGAAATGCAAAGAATAATAACTCTTTTACAGAGTTATCACCCCCTCACTAATCCAAAGGCCACGGTGACCTCCATATGCACCCGCTCATAGTGTATGAAAGGTCAAGTGCACCAACTCTTGAGTAACTGAAAACTTGATTAAAACAATATATACAGTTAGGAAGGAGATCATATCAGTAGGCCCGACAACAACTTGAGGTGGAGCTAAGTTTGCAAACAATACAAGGCATCCTTAAGGGCTATTAATCATGAAAGCAAAATACATTTAAATGGCTCGTATTAAGTGGAGTCCGATAAAATATCCACTTAATAAGTCCTACAATCTAAAAATCAAATTGCGATAGAGTAGAGCAATAAAACTGAGGAGAGTCCTAAAAGACGTTAGGTCCAAGCTCCAAGCGTGGTGATATATCTACGGCAAGCTCGGACTCCAGAAACTACATCAAAACCTACTACTAAACACAAAATTGACAACTCTGTATAATGCATAGTTGTGGTATGTGCTCACATCAACAATAGCAATATTCAAACAATAGACAATGCAAAATAGATCCACAAACAAACACTCCAGCATGCAAATTGAGACACACACACACACACAAATAATAAATAAATAAACAAACAAAAAATATAAATAAGTAAAAGAAAAATAAATAAAATAATATGTACACGAGTAAACACAAAACAATAATAAACAACTACTAAATTCGCTTGAAAATAAATAGGTGAATAAATAATGAATAATAATTAAATGAACAATTAGTTAATAAATAATTAAATGAATAAACTCATTTATCAATATGTGAATAGTAATAAATAAATGATACATAAATCAAGAAACAATAATAATATAAATTATTCTACATAAGTTCGTGACCAAATGGAAGTAATTATTAGCCCATACACGAGTAAGGACTAAAAACATAAATGAATGAATAATTAAATAATTAATATTCACAAAAATAAGTAAATAAATGGAAAACCAATTAATAAAATTACTCATGAATAATAATAGTATAAACAACAAATATATGAGTAGTTAAACATGAATAAATAATAGCATGAGCGAGCAAATAAATAAAAATTAGTTATTTAAATAAATTAAATAAGATAGCATGAGCAAGATTAATATCAACAAATAAATACATCATCAATTATAATAAATAATCATACAAGCATTCATCATGTACGACAATTATTTTAATAAAATAAATAAACAATAATAAATAAAATAAATAAATAATAAATAAAGAAAAGTAATCATAACATCAAGATGAGCTAAATATTATTATTATGTACTTGAACTAATATATGGAGTCTCGAATTATCAAAAATGGTAAAAAAAATAGACGAAAATGGGCAAAAATAAACTATCAAATCAACTCGACTTAGATGGACCCAGTTGGGTCGAGTCAACTGTGACAGGGTCAGCTAAAATGATGGATTGGGTTGGGTGGGTGGCACGGGTGCAGGCATGAAGACAAATCTGGACGCAAGCGTGACCAATCAAGTAAATTGCCACCAAAAGGGCCAGTAGTGCCCGCCGCCTTTCGAGATTGACGATAGAGGTGATGGGGAGGGTGATGAAGGCAGTGGTTGACAGAATCTGGCCATTAGTTGGCAGAAAAATATTCACGATGAGCGTGAACCGGATTTGGGGTGTTACAGATGGTCAGTGGTAATCTCTAAATCTTGATCTCGGCGAGTGGATGTTGTCTAGGTGGTTGGCCTTGTCGGCGAGGTCAGCCTCGGCCGGAAAATAGTTCAAACGGCAGCGGTGGCAATGAGAGACGATGAACAAAACACCGCCTCTAGCGGCTAACAGGGCAGGATCGGTGGCAGAGCTTGGCCTCGGTCGATAGTTTGCACTGAGGTGATCATGATGGTGTATACCCTAGATAATTAGTGTATACCCTAAATACATTCTCATACGATCATTTGAGCCCGGGGCCCAATACTCATAGCCAAGAAGGCAATGAGCGGGTAAATCCCTAACTTGAAGCCTGGGTTTTACACGAAGTACTCTTTCAGGAACCTTAAATTTAAGATCATTTCTATGATAAGTATGCATTAAATGAAAATCTCATAAGGTAGCCTTATTAAAGATTAAGATCCACTTTTATAAAGTTGTACTGTGAGTAGTCTAATGAATAGCTTTTTGAATTATAAAATCAAAATTTTATCCATTGGTCAGGCCAAATTGGTGTGTTAGAAATACCTTACCCATTGCGAGAGGCCAACCTTCTCTTCTCTTTATCTATGATGGCTAAAGATTAATAATGTACACTACAACAATCGTTGTAATCAGTAGATGGTTGCCAAACCACTAAGTATCTATCTATTATCCTTCCAGACTTATCTATGAACAATTAGCACAATTCCTATCATCATCTATAAACATCGCCACTGTTAAATCCCTCGCGTGGATCACATAATAATCGAGAATAAATTATTCAACGTGGACTCATAATTAACCACATGTGAGAAAAAAACCAAAATGCTTTCAGAGAAAAAAAAATTATCGTGCTGTGTATAATAACCAGTTTAGACCCGTGCAATACACGAACCATATCTAACATTTTTTTACAAAACTTGTTAGAAAAATAAAATTTCAAAATATATAATATTAAAAATCAGACAAAAAAATATATCGCTTAAATAAAGTATGAGAAACAAATATAATAATTTTTATAATTGAAAATTTAGTAAAAAAAACATAAACTATTTAGTTATAGATTCATTGTAAATATGATTTTATCAAGTTTAAAATTAAAAACTTGTATGAAATGTCCAACGCTTACACCAAATGGATTCAAACTTCCAGTCAGGTTTCAATCTTTAATCGCAAATTTGCAATCCGACTAGTCAAGGTCTCATTGTCACTAGCCAGAAACATTATGGAGACGTCTTACTCCCTTGGGTTGGAATTTGATACATAAATTCTCTGCAATTAGTTAAGGTTGTACATTAATTTCTACTATTTTCAATGCACAGTATGTTTTGAATTCATTAATAATATACGATAAACCACAACCCAAAAAAAATTAATAATTTAAAATATAAACTAATTTGAATGCAAGTATCATGTAATAAATGGTTAAAAAACTTCCAAAGTAATAGATACTAATTAAATTTTAATTGGAATTAAAAATAGAATTTGAATATGAAATATCAAATTTAGAATATAAGATGACATTGAAAAAAAAATTTCTTTAAAATCACTTATACATAATTAAATAAAAATAAAAAGTTAAAATTTAAAATTATGCTTTATGAAATCAAGAATGTTGTTCAAAATTTAAAATTTGAGTAAATTTTATTTCAAATCCAAATTAAATTTTACATAGAAAATTAGAATCAATATAATAGGGAAATTTTGTTTGAAGTTCGTTATTTAATTTCAAAATTGAAATAACTTTAAATGAACAAATTCCAATTTTAAAAAAATCAAAAAAATATATATTCTTTAATTTATTTGAACAAATTCAATTTAAAATTACAGTGGAAAGTAAAAAAAATAAAATACATTAAAATAATCAATTCTGAATTAACAAATAATTCAATTAAAATTATCCACTTTAAAACTGCTTTTCACAATCGCAAAATTACCTATAGTTCTTGATTGAGATTTAATAAACCCTTAAAATTATATTTGAAAAAATCATTAGGCACAAATTTTCAAAAAAAGAAATTCAAATTTATCATCCAAAACACAATTGAATTACATTTAAATAATTAAAATAAATTTTAAAAAATGATTTTAAATAAAAATCCATCAAAAACTTATTTTAAATTTGCCATGTGCCAGAGATTATAGATAATTCATGATCAAAATTTAATATAGGAATCACCAACAACTGTACAAAAAATACATTTATAAAAGTAGTAACTGCACATATAGTATTTTTTATATGAAAATAGCTTGAAAACGAGAAAAAAATTAAATCGTAAAAGTAAAAAAAAAAAATTAAATCTTCTGAGAAGGTACCTTTACAACTTTCTTAATATGTATCAACTTGAGGATGACGTTGCAACTCCGCTACATCTTTCCAACTTGGCAGATATCAACTTGAAGAAGATAGCATGCATCCTTGATGCCAGCCAAATTTTTGATCTGGAATGCAACAAAGCAATGTAGGTAGCCGATAAGGAAATGGACAAGAGGTAAAAGTGGGCCGTGGAAGTATTGGCTTGTCAGTGAGGATATAAATTTTTATTCGACGACGAGTAAAAAGGAGAAGAGATAGGGGAGGGTCCCCGGTTAATCCATAAGTTTATTTCATATTTATCATATATGAAGGGGCTTTTACGTTCCTAGAGGAGCCTCTTGGGGCATTCAAACCCAAGACGGGATCTTTGCCAAGCTTGGTGAGGTTAAAGGAGGTAAGGAAGGATTGGAGGAGAGGGGAAGAGGCTAAGGAGCAAGGGAAGGGCAAAAGAGAATGAGAGTAAAGGGAAGAAAATGAGGGGGAATGGGGCTTTTATAGAAAAGGGAAACATGCCAGTGGCAAGCCAGACCACGAAAAGACTAAGATCCGGCACACGAGTCAGAGATGAACCGAACCACATGCTAAGGGTCATGCGATTGGGAGTAAAGGTGGTGGCATAGTGTTTTTGTGTTGGCCGTGAAGGGGGTGGATTCAAATTTGGGTGCAAAGGCACTATACGAGGCCCTTTGCTCCTTTACTCGAAACTTTAATTGTAAATTCTACTAGCGCAAGGGCACTGGGAAGGTGCCCTTGTGCTAAGTGCAGGTTGTGCACTCAAGGTTTCTACCTTAAGGTGACAGGGGCAATCTAAAGGAACCGCATAGTGGTCCTTCAAGGGATAAGATCATTCGAGAAAGAGCCAAACAGGCAGCAAACACCATAGACTTGCTAGGGACACAATTCTTAACTTAACTAGACTTGCCTCAAAAGAAAACCAAAAACAATATTTAATATGATATAGTGTCCAGCCAGGCAGCCAGGTGACACCAAGCACCAAGGAAGACATATGGTCGTGGATCACACATACATACCTTATATACGCATATAGTAAAAATGGTTTGGCAAACAACTCAATCCACAAAGCGACCGAATCGATAATAAAACCATAAAGCGGAAATCTTGGTTTTTTATAGTTCTCATCTTGGTGAGTAACCTTATAAATTTGGTTACATTTGTTATTAATAGAATCGTGGGGCAAAAAATAACCTTTTGCGAGGAGAAGGGTAAAACTGGTTTAGAGCGAAAAAACCATCCCGATATATAAATGATGCACTCTTCAATTGTAACTCATTAAAGAAATTATTTCTTTTTATGTTTCATGGTTGCATATAGGAGGTCACAACTTTTTCTATAAGATGTCTGTATTCGGAAAAAGGTGCACTTCTTAATTAAAACTTTTTAGAGAGATGTTTCTTTTCCCTTATATATCACCCTTTCATCGTTATCAATATAAAGTCTCATATAAAGAAGGATAAATATGGTAGTTTGTCAATCTATAAATACTTTTCATTAATGTCCATTGACTTTTTATGTATTTCTCCTTTATAACTTTCTAGTTTTATCGATTTTAAGCAGGAGACTTTACTCTATTCAATTTAATCAATTATGAAAATGTTTGTCATTATCTAATATTTCTGTTTTTTTAATCTCCATAGATTATTATATCCGGATTTATGCAATATTTTGGCTAGTTATAGATTACAATTAAATAAATTTAGTATATTTTACAATTTTCATGTTAACCAAACCAGTGCTGTAACAAAGTAACAAAGTCAACGTCCAGAAGTTACTTTTGCTAGCGTATGCATTAAGTGCATATTCTCATCAAAATTTTTCAACTTTGGTGGAAAAGATTATATAGTTGCTTACAATAAACTCCATAACCACCGCTAAAATTTTTCTACCAATGAACAAAATAAAATAATATAACCTTAAATGATGTTATCATCCTCGTCTCGTATCTTCCTTGTCCCTGATTAAGATTTATTTGATACAAATTAATTTCAAGTCTATTTGGTTATCCTCAAATCACATGAAAGAAACATAAAAATTACAAGTCAAAAATTAATTTCAAGTTTATTTGGATGTCTTGAAACTTAGTAAACAGAAATTTATTTTCAATCAAACTAAGTCAACGTAAAAATTTTACAAAGAAATATTTTCTTCTTAAAAGCAAAAAGAATTGGGTGAAATTTTGGAAGATGCATACACAAAAAAAGTATATTTGATTTCAATTTATTTTCCTGCTATCTAAAATAAAGGAATTTTTTTCAAAATTTTAATGTCATTTTATTTTATTGCATTTTATTTCTTATGAATTTTTTTTATTTCCATTATTTTTTTAGCAAAACGAACCCTTGGTGTTGCAATAGTAGACAAATAGGATAGTAATTTCCTAGCGCCAATATTTTGGGAATAAAAATCCTAGTACGAATTGAGAATACATTTATTTTATATGCAGCCATCACCACGATAAAAACGATCAACAGCAACATATTAAACCTTATTATCATTTTTATTATTCATTTATTTCACTGAAACAAGTAGTGCTGACAAAAGAAACATTAATGAGGAAGCAAAAACCAGCATATTGTTTTCAACTTCCAAGCCACATAACTATAAATGAGCACCTTGTCAGCTTTATTTCAATCCAAGCAAAATTTTGGCAAACTTCCAAAAAGAAATGTTTGCTCTAAGCCTGGCAACAATATGAACACGTCTTTCATTGAACTAGACTACATAGAACCAATTCTCAATAGAGGCCCAGAAACTTCCACCAGAAAATCCCAACAAATCCCCATATTACCGCATTGACAATAGCTGTTATAATACCTATTCTGAATACATCTGGTAGATCTACATAGCCAGCTGCAGAAAGAAAAAAAATGGCAGGTTACTTTCTGAAGTATCAATATTAAAGTAAAAGCAAAAACATCACAACAAAGTAAAAGCTTCAAACAATATAATAATAATAAATGCAAAGCTTCTAATATTTCAAAACTTTAAAAGAAATACGCTGAAAATGAGCAATTGGAATGAGAAGTGCTCATATGCTGTAAGGGACACTGAAGATGAGAAACAACGTAGCCAAACTGTCAAAATGGCGTTGTCATATGTACCAAGATGAACCATTATTAAACTGGCAAAATTGGTGCCATCTCACAATTTGAACAACTCATCAAAACCCAGTCACCAGCAAAGGATACTATTGATAGAAAAATAATAATAATAATAATATAATATTGGATGGGAACAAGAAAAGGCTCTTCTCATACTTCAAGAGACAAAATGAACTCAACGGATAACGGAAATAAGAAATATATTAAAATAAAAAAAAATCCTTATTACTCATAAATTAATTTCCTAGTCAACGAATTTTCCAAGTACCTATCAGAGTGAATGCACCATATTGCATAATAGGCCTGATACTAGAACTTTATTTTGATTAGTCAGACACTAGGATATTATTAACATACTTGTAAGCCCACAAAATGCATGTACCTCCCCTGGCCACTAAAAAAGGAGCAGGGACGGAATAACATAGACAAGGGGAAAGCTCCAAGTCTCTGCATCAGTTGGAAAGAGTAAATCACAGCAGACATCAGGGAGCTTCGGGCACAAAGGTCCAGTATGGTAAATAGAGTACCCTCACCTCTCTCATCACCCACAGATGGATGGGGTTCGATCTAAAACTACTACATGTAAGCCTCATAAAAATTTGTATTACTGATGTAAATTTCTTTTCTATGTCTTGTTTATTAAACAAAGTCCAACCAAAGGGAAGGCAACCTCAAAGTACTATCAGGCGGTTGGAAAAACTTATGAACAATTTATTACCTCCATAATACACTGCAGCTTGACCACTGCTGTAATGAGTGAGTGCGCCAAATAGATTAGTGTTATAGGCCAAGGCAAGCGCTGCTAATACTCCTGGTACTCCAGATGCTAAATGCATTGCCAGAAAAGCCGAGTAGAGAGCACCCACATGCCCAGTCTGACTAGCAAACAAGTAATGGATGATAAAGTATGATGCTTGAAGAACACAAAAGGCAGCCGGCCAGCCAAGTGAAAAGGACTGTAGAATCTTGGCCACACAACTGGACATCCAAGAGACAATTCCAAGATTTGTCAATTGACCCGCCATGCCTACTAGAACTGCAAACCAAGCCAATGTATCCCATGCAGATTTCTCGCTTAAGCAATCATCCCAATCTAGGACTCCGAGCAAAAGCAGTATAGACAAGCCAAGCATTGCAGCAACAACACTGGCTATACCAAGTGATTCGCTGCAAAATATTAAGCAGATAATCATATTGTAAACAATGTAGCACAACAAGTTTGCATGCATGAAACTCCTCATCATACAGAGAGACAGAACCAAATGGGGTGAAGCTCAACAAAAATATTTAAGTTCTAGATAATATTCAGAGTAAGATGACATCAAGTTTAGCCAATATTTTTTAACAGAATTTCACCAATATCTAGCACAATCATTTGCACAACCGGAACTCCTCACCATACAAAGGGATTGAACCAAATATGTAAAATTACAACATGAACATTTGAGGTCTGCATTATAAACAAAATAAGGTGACATTAGGTTTAGCCAATACCTATATTTCTGAGCACAGTTTAGCCAAAACCTAGACCTACAGGTTTATGCGTTAGATTTAGGATGATGAACAATGCATTTTAAAAAAAGACAAATAAAAAATAGAAGTTAACTTTCCTTGAGAAGAAAATAGTTCCTTTCCTTTTCGCACACCAAGAATGGCAATCTACGGTAAGGCCTTACCCATTAAATATCCTTGTGGCAGTTTTGTTTTTTCAAGAATAAGTAGGTACTCTTATCTGTGTTTTTCTAGTTATTCATTGGGTCTTACAGCCAATATTGGCCGTAAGACCTTCCAGCAGACTATTTTCCGGACACCAATTATGGAGGCATAGTTTATTGTAGTTGATAAACTTAGGACTTCCATTTACAACCCTCCTTGATTTCACATTAGATCTAGGATTCTTATACTTATAGGAATTTATACATTCTTTATATATTATGTTGCTCTCCAGCTGTAGATAATCTGTTAATTTACATCTACAGTAACGTTAAACAGTAAGCGAGGTAAAATTTCTCAATATAAAGATCTGAACTTCTGGCCTATGAGACTACATGGAGATTATGAGAAGTTTATAGAAAGCAAAAATGTTTACATATCATTACAAAAAGGACAAAGTCCCACCCTAAAACAAAAAAAAAAAGGATAAAGAACTACTTTAGGAAACATTTTTTTTTACAATGATAAATTTGTATGAGGCATAATTGATCATTTGACATCCAAACCTTTGAAATCGGCAAACTAGAGAAGACAATTCATATAAATGGTTTTATGCCTTCCATCATAAATAAAAACATGTCAGATGCACTAAAAAGGGTAAACGTTCCAGCTCAATGTTTTATAATGACAATACCAGCTTTTATTCTGAGAGAGATATATGGTTAATAGGGAGAACCAAGTAACATCATACTCACCCAAAAATCCACAATGAAACAGCAACAAGCATAGTCAAAATCATCACCCATTCATTTCGTGTTACAGGTCCCATTTGCTTCAACTTCTCTGCAGCCAAAGCAGGTGCATCTGGTGTATTTTTTGTCTCTGGGGGGAAAATCTTATATATAATATATGGGGTTGCAATAAGGGAAGCAAGGGCAGGTAAACTTGCGGCTTTAAACCAAGTAACCCAGGGACTTGCCAGTTTAACCCCAAGTTCCTCAGCTAACTTCAGGCATAACAGATTTTGGGCTGCAGCAGTTAGGAACAGTGCACTCGAATTACCAGCTGACTGTCAGAAAACACAACAGAAAAGAGGTGATCAATCTACCACGACAAATACTCATGAAGAATATCCCACAAGTTATATTGAACCCAGTTTTTTAAAGAAAAGAAAAGCACAAAGCGGTTAAAACAAAACCTACCACTGGTACTACAGATGCAATAAAGATAAAGAGCATAGAGATTACAAAGTTCAACCAAAGGCGGCACAGGAACTACCATTACATTAACGATTACACATAAATAAAAAATTAGCAACTTTGAGTTCTTAAGGACCACATTTTGTCCCATTCTTAATAGTGACAGGTGAAGACTCTTATAGTGACGGGCGAAGACTGCATGGAAAGCCACCTATGAATAGCCTACTCCATCTTGGTTATGCTCCAAAAGGTATGCTTCACCTTGAGTTCTTATGTTATTATAAAAATCCAATAAACTTATAATGATAAAAAAAAATTATGATAAGCAAAGTATTGGCACTAGTTTATAAATTATGCCCAAAGGGGTGTGTGGTCCCTACCAAAATCCTAATTCACCTAATTTGTAAGAGATAAGGATGGAAACCTAGTCTCTACAATTCAAGTATTTTTTCCAAAGATATCTCATATGTTGAGATACTCAATGAACCACTCTTATCAACTTATTAATCTAAATTGATACTCTAATTTTACATAAAATATACAATAGAAGAAAGACATTAGTGAAAAGAGAAAGGGAAGGGAGGTTATGGCTTTTGATTTTTATCCTTAGGGATAAAATTAGACTTGTGACATCTATAAGAATCCAGTTATTCTTTTTGCATATATATTTAATTCTTCATTGGTTTCATGAGCCTTTTCTAAATGATGAAGTAATAAATATAAATATGAAAAGTAATTAAGTAAAAGAAGAAACTGGATCAATATAGATATCACAAGTCTAACTTTTTTTATAAAGGATAAAAATCAAAAGCCCTCTTTTGATGTATTTTCTATGGGAGAATGAAGTATCAAAATTGATATATTGATAAGAGTGTTTCGTTGGATATACCAACAAATGAGATAACGCTTGAGATAATAATAACACTTGGGATCAGGTTCCATTTATCTCTTGAATCTTGAAGATTTGGTGAGTTAGGCTCTTGTTGGGGACCATGCCCCCTTATGGGCATAACTCAAAAACCAACGCTAACATCTCTCACTCGCACATAATGGTGTAAAGATGTGTCACCAAATCATGGGTGCCAGTAAAATTAAATCTCTCACACCTGAAAATGCATAACAATTATAAAGAGACAACCATATGACAAGCAGGTTGTGCAACCTCAAAGAACATTAGAAGTTGGCAGTACAAACTATGAACCGGCTAGGGATACATAACGGCTGTATATAATCATTGTCCCCTACAATCCTAGTAAAGATCATATATTTCTTATATTATTTTACTTCACTTGTAAGATCTACATTATGCAATCATAGACTAAATAATGGTCAGGGCTAGAATATAATCCACAATAATATTCCTTTCACGCTCACATTACTTTGATAACTAAATTAATGTCTTCCATAGATGTTACCCCTTACAGTTGAATCATCCATATAGGTAGTATGCAAAAAAAACATTACTTTGTCATCATCTCCAATATAGTTGAAAGTCACTAAAGGTACATAGAAGCATTTCCACACCGAAGATTTCACATGTTTGAGACATAGGGATTATTCATTTACTATCTACATGGCTGAATATCGCACATGGACTAAGCACTAGACCTGAATGCTCGATAAGAGAATCATTCACCTTATTTAACATACTATTCATCTTGTTAATATAATTCAAAAAATAATAAAGTGAAATGAAATTTTCATTAATTAGCAAAGATGACATTACATAAAAAATCTACTAAAGGTTCTTATGAAATACACACTAAGCAAATAATCCCATCATCTTGATGCTGGAAAGATACCCATCTAAAGGTATTTACTAAGTAAGTGGATCAGCAGCCATCTAATAAATAATAATGCATTTCAAATTTACTTCATTTTGCTAAACAATGTCATTAATGTTATATTTCATATCAATATGTTTTCTGTTGTTATGATATTTGGGATCTAACATAATAGCAAGTGCAGCTTCATTGTCGCAAAATATAGTATCGATGATAAAGGAATAGTAACTACTTCCAAATGTTGTAAAAATCTCCTCAACAAAACACCCTCTTGAACTACAGTAGTAATGTTACAATATTTGCTTTCAGGTGGGCCAAGCAATACAAGTTTGCTTCTTACTAGCCCATGAGATAAGTCCTTCATATGACAAGAAGATATATTCCAAAAGTGGACCTGCATTGCTCAAGATCAATAGCCTAGTCTTTATCTATAGCCAAGTAGAAGTAGATCATATCCTATATGACTGAGAGAATGGTGTATAGTTTCCTTGAGATAATGAAGAATCATCTTCAAAGCTTTCCAATAAGCTAAATCAAGATTGGATTCACATCTACTAACTAGTCCAACAATATAGGCTATATCAAGGCGTGCACATATCATGACATAAATCAAATTACCACTAGCAATAGAATATGCATTGTTGATTATTTTCTTTTTTTCATCTAGTGTTAGTGGGGACAATTTAAGGCTTTCACCTCTTGCTCTTGGAGCATCTATAGGGTTGCATGTCTACAAGTTGAACGGTTTCAAAATCTCATTAATATACGACTCATGAAAAAGAAAGCATTATCTTCGAATTGCCACGCTAAATTTTAACATTAATGATAAATGCAGCTTCCTCCATGCCCTTCATTTCAAAATTTAAGAATAACCATTCTTTAATAAAATTGAGATGCTATTTACTATTCTCAGCTAGTAAAATATCAACAACGTAGAAAAATAGAATTATAAAAGATGCATTGGAATGGTTGACATAAATACAATGATCCTCCTCAATCATTAAAATCCATATGAAATTATGACATTATAGAATCTTAAATTCCACTGTCTAAATGATTATTTTAGACCATAGATAAAATGTTGCAATTCACAAGCACTGTTGTCTTGGCTTTGAGCAACAAATACCTCGGTTGTCGCATAAAATTTCTCATCCAATTCATTGTTTAGATAAGTGGTTTTAACATCAAGTTGACTTAATCCTAAATCTAAATGTGCCATAATATCTAAAAAGAGACAAATCGAAGTAAATTAAACAAGTGGACAAAAAGTCTCTTCATAGTTGATTCATTCTTGCTGGGTGAAGATCTTAACTATTAAACATTTTTTATACCTATCAATTGTTTCACCGGCTTATATGTTAATTTTTAAAATCCATTTATTGTTGATTATTGTACGACCCTCAGGAAAGTCAAGTAAAGTTTGAACTTTGTTGATCTTCGTGGACTCCAATACTTCATCCACTGCCAAATTTGTTAAAATGATTATAAACATAAGCAACCAAACCTCAACGTCTTAAATGACTTAGGTCAAGTTTGTGACCTATCTATAGAACATCATCTTACAACAAAATCAAAAAGATAGTTTGCGCCATCATAGACCTAACCATGTTTCAAAGAGTCTTATTCATACATTCAACAACACCATTTTATTGAAAAATGCAAGGAATAGATAATTGATAAATAATTATCTTTTCTTTGCCCCACTCTCTAAATTGATTAGAGAGATATTCCCGGTCTCTTTTAGTTCTCAAAGCCTTAATTTTTGTGTTGAATTAGTTTTTGCTATATACCAAAAATGTTTGAAACAATTAAATACTTCATATCAATGAGAAATTAAGTATACTACACCAAAATGCATGAAGTCATACATGATTGTGATGAAGTAATCAGCACCATGCCTTGCTCTAATATTTAATAGACCATAAATTTTGGAATGTATCAATTGCAACTCACCGAAAGGCTATTTACTTGCCTTTCTTTCTAAGCAATTTTGCATAAGGTCAATCAAATGTACTTCATGAATCCACGAAAACATGTCAAGGATCATCTTCTCATCAACATATAATATAACTATAATCTGTATATTTATCACAAATATAACTTCAAATAAAACTTGCACTTCCACTTCAAAAAAAATCCTGACACATAAAAATCTCATCAAAACAAATAGATTGTAAAAAAGGAAGTGAATCAGAAATAGAAGTGTGAACGCAACCTGAAATTGGGATTGGATCAAGTATGAACCAATCTTCTTAGAGGACGGATCACCAGGTCTACTGCCAGACGAGAGAGAGAGCGATTTTATGATGGGAAGGAAAACCCCCCCGGCTCTGGCGGTGGTGCTGGGCATGGCCGGGGCGATCAGTGCTTCGCTCAAGGTGAGGCCATAAGAGAGGCCCAAGGTGCTCTTCCCCAGGCACTTGACAAAGTAGGTGGCAATGCGGTCGCCGAGGCCGGTCTTGACGAAGCCGCGGGCGAAGAAGAAGGAGATGACGATGAGCCAGATTACCTCGTTCGTGAACGCAGAGAAGGCGGCAGAGAAGGAGAGTGTGCGGGTGAGCACGGAGGTGGTGAGGGCGATGAAGGCCCAGGCGCCGACGGGGAGAGGACCAAGAACTAGCCCGGTGATGGTGGAGAGAAAGATGGCGAAGAGCTGCCATGCCTGGGGGGAGACGGAGACGGGCCTAGGGACAAAGAATCGGAGGAGAACGCCAACGGCCACGGAGACCGCGAGAGGAAGGGGCTTCGCAGCATCACCGCCACCGCCAGTGCTTGGGGCATTGGGGCTGCTTGTAGGGGGAGGTCTACTGTGAGGAGCAGCTCTGGGGGGGGATAGCTTGAAATTATTGTTGTTCTTAGAAAAAGGAAAAGGAGAAGATGAAAATGAAAGGGGGTTGGTAGTGCGGGCTGGGAGAAGGCATGGGTAAGAGGGAGAAGAAGAGGTAGGAATGAGTAGGAGATGATGAGAGGAGGAGAATGACGTTGGGCGGCGGGCAAGGGAGAAGCGGGATCGGAAGGGGAACAAGGGTGAGGAAGGAGTGGCGATGAGGCTGTCCATTTGGGGAAGGATTAAGGACGAGGGAGGAACTGGTCTGTTTCGGCGTAGAATTACAATGAGGAAGCAGTGGCGTCAGGAAGGGAAGGATTAAGGGAGGAGCCTCCGCCTCGCAGGCCCTCCATTTTCAACAGAGATTGGATTGGGCGAGAATTACAATTATCGAAGCCAAATGGTCCTTTTTCGGGCATCCGGGCTAGGGGTTTCACGGGCCACTCCGACTCGAGTTTTTCAAAACTCGGCTCGTTTATAATTTTAATCGGTTCGAGCCGAGCTTTTTCAATTTCGAGTTTCGAGTCTGGTCACTTAACAAATGAAAAGCCAAACTCGACCCGAGCCCGTATAAAATGAGAAATCGAGCTCAAGGTCGAGCTCGATTAGGGTATAGCGGCTAGGCGGCTGTGGCGGCTACAACGGCGACTAGCTGGCGACCATCGATGGGAGAGAGATGTGTGGCGATGGGAGACAGGCGGTGACGGGCGGTCGATTGGCGACGGGCGACGGTCAATTGGCGATGGGCGACGGTTGTTTGGCGACGAGAGGCGAGTGGCGGCGATTGGCCTACATCGGACCCGCCGCGGCCTCTGCCCTTCACCACCCCCACAACTCCGACGGGGTCGGAAGAGGGGGAGGAGTGGTCGGCGGGACACTGTTCGGCATCCCCACCTCCCTCGATTTTTTGATGAATTTATTTATGCGTTTTGCTTTTTTTTTTTTTTGTTGTTGTTGATTATTACAAGTAGTGGATTTGATCTCGATTCGCAATTTGTGCATTTTCTTGATCCATAGATGGTTATAGTGTTTAGGGGGTTTTGGTAGCAAGTAGAAAATCTACAACTTGTGCATTTTCTTGATCTGTATTGTAGATTTTTTTGATCGGTTCGAGTTGTAGATTTTCTAGTTTTAATCGGTTCTACAAGTTAGTAAAATCCTTTGATTTTTATCGATATTTTGAAGATAAGAGGATACGCAACATCTTGCATTAAAAATAATAAGTCGAGTCGAGTTGAGCCTATTCGAGTTACGAGTCAATCGAGTTATGAATCGAGTCAAATTGATCCGAGTTTGACAGAACTCGTGATCGTCTCGTTTAATACCGAGTCGAGTTGAATTATAAATATCGAGTTATCAAGTTATATTTATAACAAGTTCAGGCCGGGTCGAGTCGACTCGTTAAAACTCGCGAGTCAACTCGACTCGTGAACAACCCTAATCCGGGCTAGAGTGTTTTTTTCGAAGCCTTAACTCATTGCCCTGTAATTCGGTACATTTCCTCCCAAATTTGATAATTTGTTTTATCATTTTCAACGGATCTGTGATTATTAATAACGTGAAACTCGTTTTGAAGGGTGTTAAAAGCCTTCGGCTTTTACAATTTACCAATTTTTTAACCATTAATCATTTTATATTTATCATGTAAAATTCATAACTCAAATTAGAATTTTACATTTAACAAACTAGTCAATTCAACTGTCAATTCAAGTTGAATCAAATCAATTTTATTACCCGCATACTAAATTGAGATTAGTCATAAGTTATAAACAACGAGGGTCAAGTATACTAGAGCCACATGATTGTCACGCACTCCTGACGTCAATTTGCCGCCAACTGCGCCATTCTTCCACCGTCAAGACATCAACACCCACACCCTCGACCTAGCCGATCATTCCCCATAATGAGGTACGACTCTTTAAAATATATCTCATGCTTGGGTAGAAATCTTTGTGATTGTTGTCTTGTTAAACATAGACCACATCTTTGAGTAGCGTGTACTTTTTCTTGTAATTTCAATTTGTCCACAACAAACGAAGGAGTCGTCTAAATGATTAGAGTTTTCTTAGTGACACAATTATGTTCAACATACATGAAATTTCCCAAAATTTTCAAACAGCGAGTATATATTTTTACCACTTAATTATTTAAGAACAAAAAATTACTAAAATTAGGCTAGTTAGTGTTACGGCACCAAAATTTAATCTTAAATTATTATCTACCTTAGAAAAATATCCCATTTTCTAATTCACCGATTACAAATTTAAGTAGCAATGAATAACCAATTTCCACAATGAGTTAATTAAATAAAGAAATTTACAATATGTAACATAATATACAGAAAATGATAGTGACAATCAAAATAATATTAACTCACGGTTTTGTTTCATCAATTAACAATTATTAACCTATTAACATATTCTATTTTTAGAAAATAACACAATTATAAGAAAATTTGTAAATTAACAGGAAACACCTTGAACGTCAGATCTATCAAATAAAAATAAATCACCATCATATAATTTTTTTCTGGTATTGTTAGCTGTTTTTAAAATTTAAAGTAGTAATAACAAAGTAATAACCAATTCTAGCATTAGATGCCATAAAAAATTACGGGAAAATCCATAAAATTCCAAAATCTTATAAGAATCATGGGAAGAATATTATTTTATCAAATTTAAATTAAATGCACAGAGATACAACTAATCTACTCATTTTATACCCAAAATTAACGTGTACATGTAAATCGATCATCTACACAGTCAATAATAAAAAAATAGTAGAAACTCTTATGGACATGTCATCAAATGTCTGATATACATAAAATAAAAATTGCAATTTTTTTAGATTTAAGCATATATGCACACAATTTATATAGATCTACTATTTATTGTACAGCATACATCAATTTTAATCATCAATTACAAAATAATAACAAATCAATAACTAGAGATGCTAGATCTATGAAGAACGTGTCCAAAATTCCAAGATCATATCAAAACAACCACAAACCATAGCACGTTCTAACGTAAAGAGGTGTCTTTCCACTAATGAGTGAATATTCACAATACATCTACATCATATACTAATGACTAACACACAAACTCCATGAAAGAATCTAAAAAACAATCCAATATCAACATCAATAAAGACATGACAATAATGTATGCAAAACACATGATGATGCAAGAGAAGATGAAAAGTAAAGGATGGAAATAACTATTTACAGCCCAAAACCAACACCAGTTCAACCCTCTAAGCTAATTCTCTCCCTCTCTCCTCTTCAAGAATGGTGCTCACAAACTAAGGAAAAGGGTTTTGGAATGGATTAATCGTGGCCTCCCCCTTTTAGTAGACCATTTATGAGTCACACGGGTTCCAAACGGGCATAAAATGAGAGGAGAGTTACAAGGCTTTAAAAGTATGACCTTTCCACTAAAGTAATCATAATTATTTTATTCTCCGATCTAGATATAATTATACTTAATTTATAAATAAAATAATTAATTTGATATTATTTTTTATACAAAATATATTAAGTACAACTATCTTTTAGTAAAGTTTAATTTTCAAATTTTCGTGTTATTTACCATACTTTCGTACCAACCAAACTAACCACTACCAAAATGAGGCTTCATATCATATTATTATCTTATCGTACACTTTTAATTCCTCCTTTATAAATTATTAATTTGGCATAATATAAAAGTTATTCAATATTTCTTCTAGCTCATCAATAAGTTAGAGCCTTTGAAAACCCTTGAAAGCAAACAAGTTCAGGTCCAGTAATTAAATTCAACCTCTGCAAAATGAATTCAATATTTTTTCTTTTTATGTGACTTATACATTGGGGACTGACAATAAGTTAGAGCCTTTGAAAACCTCTGCAAAATGATAGAAGAGGGTGGCCAATAGAAGTGCTTCCTGAAACCCATAAATAAGTTGTATATAAACCTGACTATCACTCCATTCAACACATCGAAGAACTTTGGTCAGAGCTTTTTTCTCAGACATCAATGAGAAACGGAACTTCCATAGCAACTGTTTCTCATTTCCATTCAAAGTACGTGTTGGAGGGTATTTTAGAATCCTCTGGATAGATCTAAAAATAAAAAAATCTTGGATCAAAATTTTCATTGTGGTAAAGATCATTTTTCCAATATATTAGCAAGAAAATAATAATTATGATAATTTCATCATCATCATACAACAAAAGAAATCTAATCAGCTCCTTCAAGTCCACAATGATTTTTCAAGGTATATTGATATTATATACTAAAATAAACAAGTTTATGCTCTAATTTGAGATGAACTGTGATGTTATAACTTACTTTTTCTCATTGGAGCTTGGCTTTAAATCCCCATCAATTATGCCACGAGTCAGACTTCTGACTAACTTTAAGTTGCTTGTGCTCCGATGGATTCATCCTTCCCACCTCTGGATCCCACAAAATCACTAGTTCATTCATTGATGATACAGGGAATGCAGAAAAGAAATTTGCTCCTGATTCCTGCATGTTTCTCTTGAGATTTATTACTTATGCTGGTGAGTTTTGAAAATTTGATGAGAAAGGCTAATCAATTAAAGCAATAAGAAACAATTGATAATAACATACTATTAAGGCAAAAAAATAAGAATGATGAGCTCTCCATAAACAATCTAAAGAAACCACCCTGGAGTACCAACCTGAAAAACAACACGATGCTCAAAACTGCAGAAGTCAACAATGAGACTTAGATGATTATTCCCGTTTTTAGGGCTCTCTCGCTCCTTAACTTGTTCCATAGCTTTAAATGCTAGATGATCAAGCCAGTCAATCTGTTGAATTTGTCCTTTCTCATATTTATTAAAAAGCTTTTCCAAACGCTCGGGTTCTCCGCGCTCATGTCTAGGAAACTGAAGGATGCCAAAGAAAAGATGAATTAGATGTTTTGGAGGCATCAGCCCAATGGACTGAAATTCCACAGTTAAGTAGATTTAGAACCTCTCCAGGAGTTGTAGGAATGACCCATCAGCTTCTTTATTGGGCCAAAGTCTAAGCTTCTGTTTTCCTGTATTAAGCTGCTTCTTGCTGTTAAAAAAGAGGGTTGTAGCCCCACCAACCAAAGATTTGTCCTGACCACAAGATACATCCCACACCTGCCGTGGGACATCCACAGAGAATTAATTAACTCTGACCTCCAGAACATGCATGGACAATGGTTAAAGGACGTACAGTTAGTGCAAGTTGCGCATGAGAAGTTAAATCTCGATACTTTATACTCAGCGTAATTCATTCCAGCAATGGGGCGGCCTGGTTGATTCCAACCTTTCAAATAAAGAAAATACACAAAAGAATGACTCATTCCTTCTACCGTGATAGACAGATCAAACTAGTTTTTTTTTAAAAAAAAATGTGCCCAAAACGACTTATTTACTATTGAAAATAAATAGCATACCCTGTTTTCATGGGAAGCCCGAGTAAAGCACCATCAATATACAGGGCACACTCCACATAGAGCCTCAGCACTCCTGTGGCTCTCAACCACAGTCGAGTGCAGCTCTGCAAAAAAAAAAAGAAAAAAAAAAGGAGAAGCATGCAATTCTCCAACTGCTTGATCAAAGTAAGTGATCTGATAGATTAACCCCACCACTTTAAGTAATTCGTATAAATTTTTTTTTTCATAAGCTAAAATTACCATCCTCTAGCCACAGTATTACACGCACACCAACTTAACAACGGAAAATCGTATTTGAACAAGGAAATTATCACAAGTGCCCAGAAGACAACTAAACAGATTTGTCGAGGACGGGGGATAAATGCCCCTCGAAACACTCTATCCGAAACGTGACAGGTAGATTCATGTCACAGGACAAAAAGAACCTAAACTCGTTTTTGTTCATGCTCCAATCTTCTGAAAATGAAATAACAAAACACAATTTACATACACGACTGAAAATCACACAATGATTATGAAATAAAATTGTGAAACACAATTAACATAAAAAATTGAAAATCAAACAATGCTATTCCACGGTATAATTTCTTCATACAGAACAATTACTCTATAAAGTTTATTTGGGCATATAATTGCCTGTATTTGGCACCTAACGAGCCTCAACATTGACACTGAAGTTTCTTCATCAAATCAATTAGGGTTTTGCAAATACTTTGCAACGTCAAGATAAGTCGGTGATTCTCTATGTCGGCGGATAGACGACAGGAAATCCACCCGCAATACGTCGATATGGGAAACGGGGGAAGGGAAGAATGGTAAAAAAGCTTGCCTGCCGTGAAAATCTTGTTGGCCGGGAAGGAACTCGCTGGAGAACTCGGGTGGATGGAAAAGGTGGCGCCGCCTTCTTCGGCGTGGATGGGGAAGATGGGCGAGAGAGGAGGAGATCGATAATTGGTGGTGGAAGGGAGAAATATATATATATATATATATATATATATATATGAAAGTTTTCCACACCTGTAATAATGACGGCCAAGATCTAATATTTAAAAAAAATCAAAACCCTCA
>JAVDBV010002123.1:0-19981 GCA_032619315.1 Piper longum
AATAAATCCTAAAAAAAATCCAAAAAAATTGGAAAAATCCCATAAAATAAAATAAACACTACAACACCAAAATGACATGCTCTATAGCTAATAACCCACCATAATTACCCAATAACGTGTCCTAATGCGTTAATCGTCCTAAAACTATTTCTACGATCAAATTCGTAAAAAGAAAAATCACTGCATACTTTCATATATTCTGATAACTTGTTTCTCACCATCTTTTCTACGTTATCATCATACATTCAAGTACACTTAACTCATATCGTTCATAACTCACTGCTGGTCACGACTCAGCATGTGGTCTATGAACTGACTCGACTCGAACCGACGGTTGAACCGACTGGTTCGTTATAATAAAACCCTGACTCGAGTCACGGGTTTTACATTTCATCTAGTTTCTTCCACGCATGTAGTGGCTCGGTTCCGTGTAGGATGACTAGAAGCAGAGATGCATTGTATGGGGCCTCACCCTAAGGTGCAAGCCTTGTGTGAACATTTATAGACATTTACACAAATCTATGCCACCACTCATCATCATTTGTTTGAGGTTGCTTGAAATAAGAAGACATTCCGGAGCAATGTATGGAGAAAAGCGAATACGCAAAAACAACTTGACACGTGGATACAAACAGTAGAGCAAGGTAGTTTCTAATGAAATGCTAATTTTCCCGTGAATAGATAGGTGCAAGTACTGAAGCATGTGGTACATTGAACAATTAGTCCAGAAAGATTGTCTGACAGATTGTTTTTTTTCTTCTAACTGATTGTTTGACATTTAGAGGTGACGCCATCGTTGACATTGCTGGAGACTTGCATTTATTTTTGCGCCGCATTTTTGCTGGCGATAGCATTCGACCGGCATTTTGATTGGAGTTTTACTCGACACGTACTTATTTGGGCAATGTTTTAGATGCAAACAGAAGCCACCCAGCTAGGCGACGAACATCCCTCCCTTCAAAGGCTTGGTAATGGTATTGGCCTATTGTCTTGCCCGTCCCTTCCATCCAACGCTCATATATTCAGACCGTGCTCCCCTGGTAGAAGCTTTTCTCTCTTCTATGGATGACTATAATGTCTGGTGTCGTAATCGCTTACCTCACAACTTGGCTAATTTTGCAAGGAGTGGAGGATATAATCTATCCTTACACCCCCTCCCGTCTCTATTACTTGCCTTGGTTAACATATGTTTCTACTTTCTTGCTGCCTGAAAAAAAAAACCATTTTAAATTTTTAATAATCAAAATAAGAGATGACAAAAGTGTGACAATACTTCACCGGAAAAAAACAAAGAAGAAAATTTTTTCTCAGTCGATTACAGACCATCCACATAATTGATTAAAAATATTTTATTTATGATGATTATTTGTGCATGTACATTGCAACGCTAGTGCGCCCCTTGTAATTTAATCCAAAAGTATTTTTTTCCAAGTTCTATCGGATTGGAACACTATCGAATTAGCAAATCTGGCCGCTGACTATGATCTCTACCAATTTATTTTTTCAAAATTGTCGAATATAAGTTCTCTCTAATCAATTCAACAAGCAATATAATATAAAGTTTGTGACAACTCCGTAATGGGCTTGATATAATATAATTCAACAAGCAATGTATCGTTTAAGTGGGCTTGATATAAGTGAGCTTAGCGATAATTTAAGCATCCATGAATGTGCGTGCGCAAATATGTAAGAGCCTTATACACACTAGCTACATCTTATACATTTTATTTTCAGCAATCAATACAGCTCAGTACTCAATTTATCTATATAGATAAATATAAAAATAAATAATAAGGGTATTAGAGATTTTCAACTCAATCTAATACACCCATTTTTTAATTATTAAAGTAATTATAATAAATATTAATTTAAAAATATCTTTAAATTAATACATTTTTTTAAAATCTAAAATTGGGTCATGTTGATGTCAAAAAAAATAAAATTTTGTAAATTTCCTATTTGTGTGTAGCTTATATAAGTTATATGAGGACATTTAGCTCACTTTCATTTTTTCCAATCTAAAATAAAGAAACGGAGACTGTCAATGCCCAGTATATATATTTCAATATCTGAAAACATGCTTTGTTAGATTACAATTGTTTTTATTTCCTCAAAGCATTAGCTTAAGATTGTCAGATCAAGATTCAACATTTTCAACTAGATGCACATGTAGTGGAAAATGATTTAACATTTTTCTTTTTTATTTTTAATTATACTTTCGTATTATTGTAGGGACTTATATGTAAAATTTATTTCTAATCATAATGCTTGGCAATTGACCTCCCTATCCAAATAAAATTGTAGAATATATTAAATTTTAATTGTTTGTACTTTACTCTTAAACAAATGATGGGTCGAGAGGACACACAATTGGCTTGAAGGTCTATCCCTACTAATACGTAGATGATAACGACCACGAGACATTATTTGCCCTCAAAGAGGAAGTGGTGCCTTTATTTTGACTTCAAACCTATAATAATTGAGAGTAAAATTAGTTTTTGAAGTGTTAAATTTATATATAATTTTTATGCGATTGTCAGCCTAAAAATTATTAAAAGCTTGTTAATTAGATTACACATCTCCCTCCCTCCGAGCAGCAACTACTTCTTGTCTCTCTATAGCATAATAAAAGTGGAGCAATACAAGGTGTTGTTGAAATGCTCCGAGAATGTTGTTTGTTGGCTTTTGACATTTCTGCTTGGGATTGGAATAGAACTTTACTATCGGCGCCTGCTCGATTTATGGCCACTTTCTGACATTGTCAAATCTTTTGCGCCTACTAATTTGCCAGTACAATCCCAAGTGTACCTTTGTATATCCGAGTAGTTGTTGATTTGGAACAAGGTGGTGCTGTTGGAACTTGAAGTTTGGAAATGGTAGATTTTCACCAGGACTTGTCTGGTAAATGCCCGTAGACAGGAAGAACGACATTGATCATAAATGTTCCTTTTCTTACCCAACCAATGAGACCGATGCCCGACTTGTAAGAGGACCATTGGGGTAAAATACGTTCGAAGAATTTAATGCGGAAGAGTTGCTTGTAGTCTGTTCGGTCTTCTGTCTGTTGTTTAAACTCGTTAAATTTTTATATGGTTATCATTGTCATAATCCCTCTGATTTTTTCGAAGCTTTGTGCTGGTTTTGTGGGTCATCGGCAAAGCTATGCAGACTGAGAAAGTCAGGTGATCATTCACCATTGTGTTCTTTCTTTTCATCATTCATGGTTTTGTTCTATTTTAACTAACATAAAAATATTGGTTCATATGCTTCTTATGTTTCCACTCTTATTATCTAATCCCTTTATTTATTCATTTGTTTTTGGTTTTCGGACACAGAAGATTGTTTTTTGGACATCTATTAAGAAATGCATCATGTTTTAAGCTTTGTTTTTTATATTCTCTTCTACTCCCATGAAATTCATCTTCTTTACTAGATCAGCAGATTTAACATGTTTAGATTTTACAAAATATGTTCAGATTTCATAAAATAAGAGTGATTATTTTTTCATTATTTTTACTCTTAATTTTTTACTTGGGTAGCTTCTATGGAAGTGGTGTCTCCGTTTGGTAGATGTCAACTCAAAGAATTACGCAGCTTTGTTTATTACTTGTTCTTTTCTTCTCGATGATGACCTTAGAAATTGTGGATCTTCGTGTACTAAACTTTCTCAGGGCATCACCCAAGAGTAGACCTTGCAGGCAGGGAGAGACAAATGGATCAGGTTCTAATTCAACCTCCTCAGGGCGACTTGGGATCAAGGCTCTTGAAAGAAAATCACAAAGTGGCTAAGGGTCAGAGGTATTCCAGTTTTTTCCTGTCTAAACAAATGCAAATGCTGCATACAGATTTGATCCACTTGTTCTTTCGAAATGAAATATCTATATGCTATTTTACAATGACAGTAAATAGAATGCCTTTATCAAAAGAAATTTCAATAAACTAGAAACACATCCAAGAGAAGGAGCCACCTTCCTTGAACACTGATCACTGTCTAGTTCCATACCTCTAGTTACACATCCAAGAGGAGTCACCTTCCTTGAACACTGATCACTGTCTAGTTCCATACCTCTAGTTTAACTTTCTAGCAAAGGGCAGTTGATATCCACGAACTATGAATTGACATCTCATTTACTTGAATTTCAGGAAAGACGAGATAGCAGATCTTCTAAACTAAAATTTCAACTCTCACAACTGCATGAAGATCTCAAGATAGCAAAAGAGCAGCCATGTGCAGCAGAGACATTGAAGCTTAGAGCTCAACAAGAGGCAGAAGAATCCAAGAAGCTCAATAGCAATGGCCGGCAAGCTCGAGAATTCAGAGAAACAGCTTTTCGACATCTCAGAAATCGAACAAGCTCGCCTTTATGAACTCCGGAAGATATCTCAGGACTCAGGAGAGGGATCATGCTTGGGAGACTGAACTGGAAGCACTGCAGAGGTAACGTTCGGTGGGCATGGCTGCCCTTTCATCTGCCTTGAATGAGATACAAATGCTTAAACTCCAACTTGAAGCTGCTGCTTTAGAAATTCAAGCCACAAATGAATGAATACCCAGATGGGATGAAGCCCCATTCAAGCCTTAGGATAATTAAACTTCAAGCAGAGTTAAAGAAAGCAAAAGATGAAATATTAAAGTTGAAAGCCGAGAACAAGCGTTTGTGTCGTGAATTTGGTAATATTAGTTTAAATCAAGTGGGGATGGATCTTGAAGATGAAAGAGGTAAACTAAACTCGGGCATCGCTGACTTGAAGGATAAGCTTATAGACAAAGAAATCCAACTGCAGAGCGTGTTGGTAGAGGACGAAACTCTTAAATCAATCATTCAAACTAGAGAGCTGGAGAATGATCAAGGAAGTGCCAAGGTTGAGATCGGAAAGCCAATTACTGAAAGAGAAGCCTTGGCAAAACTTGAATGTGCAAGTGAGGAAGCAAACAAGAGTGTTTGGAGAACAGCAAGCGTGGAGAAATAGCTAGAGGCAACCCAAGCTGCAAATTGTAAGATGGAAGTCGAGCTTAGGCGTCTTAGAATTCATTCTTCTCAAACGAAGAAAGCTGTTGAAGCTGCAACAGCTGCACTCTCCGAAACTAGTGGCAATGGTGTAAAGTTGATGGGGAGATCTAGAGTGAGACCATATATGGACGACATGGGGGATTCTGCTAGGAAGAAAAATACGGATGTTCTGAAAAAAATTGCTGTATGGAAGAAAGGATAGAAGTACTTCCATTTTTCATGTAAAATCTGCACTTCCAAATCTCTTTCTTTTCTGTAAAGGTATGTTGATAAAGGTTTGTAACTTGGTTGACACAATCAACCATGAAGATGAAAAAGAAGCTCATGTTATTATAATTTTGTTAAAGAGTTCTTTAGCTGGTTCTTATTAAACGAAACAACTATGTTTTAGCCAGCAGTAGCAATGCATTTTTTTGTACAATCAAATTATGACCCAAGATTCTAAAAACAACAGTGGCCTCATAGCAAGATTAGATGCTTCAAGGTATTGAATCCTTGAACAAAATGTCCAAATAAGTTCTTATTGAAGCCTTCATGCCCACAAAAAAAATAAATAAATAAAAAATACAAAAAAATAATGCACAAAGAAAAAATCAATGGAGGAGGGTATGAGAGAGGTAAAGCGTTCGCAAATCGAAAAAGTATAAAAATGCAACATGAAGGCCCATTGTTAAGCACATATGAGGAAGAAAGTGGATACAAGGAGGGGCATATGAATACCTCATCTTATTATCACCAGCAATGATCAAACCAAGCCCAAATTTGATGGGGGCAATAGTGGCCATGGCCCATGAGACTATATCTGAACAGAAGCCATATTTATTTCAGCTTTGGAATGGGCTTGCATACTAACTAATATATGGGCTTCAGTTACTAGCAAAACTAATAGTATAAGTTTTTAGATGTGCCCGGCCTAGTTGGAAAGGCCCATTTATCAAGAGTTGGTTGATGACCATTTGTTCTGTTTTGTTTTCCCCCCATTTTTTGGATAATAATGTTGTCCTGGAATGAATCAATTAAGCTATGTTTTTTTTCATGTTTTTCAATTAAGCTATCTTAAAAAAAAATTAAGATATGATTGTGACTATAAAAGGTGGCAGCGCAGGAAGAAACATCCCAAAGTCAGACCCCGGGCTGGGCCTAGAGATTGATTTAAGGTAGAAAGTAGTTGTGCAGTCTATTCCCGCCAACCAATCTAAACTCCAATTCAGGGCGCTATTCAACATACTGTACTACAAGCCGCCGCGTGGAGAATTTTCTCAAAAAATAAAATAAATAAAATAAAATGGAATACACAGAAAATTAATAGCATTAGTTCGGCAATGCCCACTCCTCTTCGAAGTCAAACGAACATTTTTACTATAAGTTGTTACAAAATATACAAGCTTTTTAACCTCCCAATACGTCTATTATTTTGTGCGAAATATGAGATGACAAAATAAAATCAGGCTCCACAGCAGAGTGAAACTCTTTGCCAGCAATGACACACTAATTTTTAACATTTTATTTCACTCAGATATAGCTTCTACTAATTGAAGTATCTCCCAAGGTTCAAAAATAATAATCATATACTCCCTTGGGTACCCTGCAACAGGTATGGTATGTAATATGTTCATATCTTATTCCAATGCATACAACTGGATCATTCTTATTCTGTAGGGCTAGGGAAGGGGTCCAATGTTTTTGTCATCCATAAATATGTGACAATCTTATATATGCCATAGTTGCATCAAAACCAAAGAGATTCTCGTTATGAAATCAGCCAAGGGGACACACAGATCAGACCGTGTTGAACTGGCTGCTCACTGTCTCAAACCCTATATCTTGTTACCAGCTACCCGTCATCATACACTTATTTTTCTTCTCTAATCTGAACTGCTTACAACCTCTAATTAGTTTAGGCGCCGTTAGGAAGGAAAAACATGAACTTTGTTTGACTACTTAACCAGACATCTTATCCTCTCAATACTATATATATATATATATAACTGCATGTTCTGAACAAGAAATCAAGCGCAAGCGATTGTCTACATATAATCCTAGCTACTGATCTGCTGCATTATATAAAGTAGTATAAACGACACTAGCAAGTGAGAATAAGAAGTGGGCAGATGGGAAAATGTTCAAGTGGAACAAGAGCCGCAGAAACCGAAGGACCCATTTCGAATGAATGAAGAGAAAGATAACCAGTTTCGCCATAAAGGCAAGAGATAAAGCATTTAAGCAACGCGCAAAGATCATAAAGTTGATGGGTTTCAGCTTTTAGATGAACACAGATGGTTTAAAAAATGTTGACATGATATCCAGGTTCACTTTCTTCAAACCTTTGCCTTCTTTTCCCACTTGAGTCGTTGGTATGATCCTTTCCTAAATTTAATTTATCGGCTACCTGTGATATCTTGGTATTCAGACCTTAGACAAATATAAATGGTGAATGTTTCATATAAATGACCATTAAATACTTCTAGGTAAGATTGCATTGAAGCATTGAAAGACAGTTATTTAATGCCCGAAACCAAGGTGATGACATTAGAATCTTAAAGAAATTGAGAATATATGCATGAAGTCTTCATGTCACATTCTCACCATATAGTAGAGATGAGGCCATATTAATTAATTTCCTTCCTTCACTTAAATATATGGATTTAGAAGGAAATTATCAACCGCCAATAATCAATGTAAATATATTTCTTTGGGATGGTATTCTGGAAAATAAGACTCAAAGGGAAGAATCACAAATGTCCGCAGTCTTTTTATATATTGGCGGCTAGATGATGATTTATTCGTTGGTATTATTTCTTTGTAGACAAGCAGTATATGGAAAATGAAGCGTAAATAAAATATCCATGTCAATGGAACTCAGTGCTGCATTTGAAAACTAAATAGAAATTTGAGAACCATATAAATTAGGCTGGACGGGCAAGGAGGTTGCAAAAGACAGTAAAAGATTAGGTGCGGAGAGAAAAGAAAAAACCTTATGCATGAAATTGATTGCTTCATTTCAATGTAGAAAGGATAGAAAATACATAAACCTGTTCAATGATGATAACACGTACTGACCTTCACTTTTTTTCCTTGTATAATTTTCTATCTTTTGTGACTAACTTATGAGCAACTTTTCCATGAAAATAATATTTACCTCCTTCATGGCGGCAAAGATAAAAAAAGAATTACATGCATTTTCTTTGCTTCCGTTGAAATGATCAGCTCCAACTCGGTTCACCAGTTCATTTCTTGATGTCTATATAAGCTCAATTAATTACGGTTGCAATCGGGCTAATGAGAATCTAACTGCATCACTCTGACTTTGTTCATGTTTGGCTTTTTTCTAGACCAGTTATCTCCAACTAATTAATTTAATAAAGAGGTTACATTGATTTTTTCTAATCAAATTTTGAATGGTTTGAGAACTTAATTATTTTAAGTGGTTATCTTTAATTAGATTATGAGCCTAGCTAGGTGAGGTGCTTGGCTTGGCTCCACCACCAAACTCGGGCTCATTTCTTTTAATTTTTTCTCATTGTGACTAAAAGTGGTTTTATTTTGAAAATTAATTATTAGCTATGTACTTAAGGTCGGCATATTAAATGTATTATACAAATTATCAACACACATGCACAAATATTGGATATTAAGTTGATGAATTAATAAATTGAATCCAACACTTTGTCGAGTGAAAATTTATCAAACTCGAGGTTTAAATTGATTATTTGGATGAATCATCTTTCAAGTTCTACTCAGAATTCATCGGATGACTAATTTCAAACCGAATGTTTATTCGAGTTCCAAGATAACTCAATCGAGCTACTAGTTCGGCAGATCTAAGGCAAGGAAACGGCCTTTCTAGCTTGGTTAATTACTACCCTATAATAATATCCATGCCTAATCTCCAAATTTTTCTAGGCATTGCTTTATAAGTTTAATGTTTTTGTACTTGTGCGTGTGGCTAACAATAATAAAATAATTGACCTGGTAACAATTTGGTGCTGCCACCCCATCCCACTATATATGTTCACTAGTTAATTATATATTCTTAGGTCCTTTAGATCCCCAACCAAGATCTGATATTATTGTTGGACCCTTTGAGCTCCTAAAAGGGATTTGCAATATTTATCACAAGTCTCTCTTAATTTAAAAGTCAACTCAATAAATAAGGTTTTTTTATTAACTTATATACAAGTCACCAACACGATCGATAAGAGATAAAGCCAACAACTCCCTTTCACATATCTGACGATCCCGAAATTATCATTATCTAACAATCTCGCTTTCATCAGACGACGCTCCCTAGCAATCTCTCCTTAAATCATCCGATGGAACCCATAAAGGAAACTCCGATAATCGACAAAGGAAAATGAAGGAAACTCTGATAGTCAACAAAGGAAAATGAAGAAAACTCCAACAATCGGCATAGGAAAATAAAAGAAACCCCAACAATTCATAAGATGGAACCCATAAAGGAAACTCCAATAATCGACAAATGAAAATGAAGGAAACTCTGATAATCAACAAAGAAAAATGAAGAAAACTCCAACAATCGGCATAGGAAAATAAAGGAAACTGCAACAATCAGCATAGACAAACACCAAATCTGTTAATCTCACTTTTAGTAGATGATACTCACTTAACAAACTCTCATTAAATCATCAGGTGGAGCCCATGAAGGAAATTCCGATAATTGGCGTAGGCAAACACCAAATCTCTCAATCATCAGGTGGGTTTCCATGAAAGAAACTCTGACAATCGGCGTATTTGGCGTAGGCAAATACCAAATCTCTCAATCATCAGGTAGGTTCACCTGACAAACTCCCCTTTTGATAATCGGCATAGACAAATACAAAATCTCTCAATCATCAAGTGGAACCCACAAAGAATATTCTTATAATTAGCGTAAACAAACACCAAATCTTTCAAGATCGTAACCTAGCTCTAATACCAAGATTGTAACCTAGCTCTAATACCACTTCTTGGGCCCTTTAGGCCCCTCACCAAGCTCTGATGCCACCGTTAGGCCCTTTCGGCCCCCCAAAGGGATATGTAATAGGTGTCACGGGCCTCTCTTAATCTAAAAGTTAACTCAATAAATAAATCTTTTTCATTAGTTTATATACAAGTCACTAATACCTTCTACGCCCGATATGGGATAAACCCGACATATATTATCGCAAATATATTTAACAAATGCCAATTTCTCGACTAGAGCTACGACAAATGGGAAGCATTAATAAAATTTATTGAGTGCTCCTAGAAACTTTACAGTATTGGTCTAGATAAATAAGGTACTTGACCGACCCAACATGAAAGTAACGAGTTTGGGTTCAGCTATATTAGATATGAGTTTACGGGTTCGAGTTTTATTAATACCCGCTTTATACCACGTCCATGTTTGGATCTCAAAGTCCTTGACTCTATAAAGATTTGAACCCCAATATATTTAATTTTTGTTTTAAATTTTATCTTTTATTCATATTATACTATACATATATAATATATCTTCTAAAATGTGTTATATTATTATTATTATTATTATAAAATATTTAAATTTTTGTGTATTTTATATAAATATATGTAATATATTTATTATTAGTTCAAGATCGAGTTGGGTCTAGGTTTGCAAAATAAGGTTCGGGTCGGGTTCATATATAGTTTTAAATAATGTATCAGTGACCATACCTGATTTTGTGGTGATACATGGTATAACTAGTCCAATCGGGTCCAACAGAGTTTAATCGGATTTAATATATTATGTCAAATTTAATAATATATATGAAATACTTACCATTTTAAAATTTTCAAGAGTGCATTTATTAGACAAAATTAATGAAAATATCAACTAGAAAAGTCCTTTTCTTAGCCTCTATTATCTCCTCCTAACAAATTATTATTCAATATTTTCAAAAATTTAATATTAAGTTATCTGTGACTCATTGTTTCTTAACTTTACAACTTTTTATTTAATATTTTCTCTCATTTGTACAAAAAAATGTATAATTTTTCATATAAATAAATCTTCAAATTTATTGTTGAACTTAATTTAATTTAATAAGTTTGAAATTTTAATATGGCTTTGTTGAAAAATAAAGTATATATAATAGAAGGAATTATTTTAAAGACACCCATCGAAAAGAATAAAAACTCATTTAAAAAAGAATTTAAAAATATTAGAGAAAATTTAGTATGAGTTATAAAAAATAAAAATTAGACTGCCTATGCAAGGTGGGGATTTGATGAATTAGCGACCTAACACTCAGCAACCTAACACTCCATGTGCAATTTATTATGGTCCGAGCAGCTCGCT
Organism: Piper longum; assembly: GCA_032619315.1. Lineage (NCBI taxonomy): Eukaryota > Viridiplantae > Streptophyta > Magnoliopsida > Piperales > Piperaceae > Piper > Piper longum. The sequence goes on from JAVDBV010002123.1 coordinate 11,311, forward strand.
CCTGAGTTTGATTACAAAGTTAAAAGCATCTCATTTAAAAAATGAAGTGAGATATGGTATGAGTAGCTCGTTGAAGTGAATGTGGATTGAACGCACAACCCTCCAAATAATCAAAGTGAAAACCTCTCATCTAAACTATCCCATTAGGTTGTTATTATCTTGTATATAAATAAATATAGCTAGTTCAATTAAATTTATTAGTATATATATAAAGACTATCTTAGCCGAACGTAAAATAATTAATTTATATAGGATCAAAAATATTTTACAACACTATATAAGTTCAATGTGACCTTAATAGTATTAACGAGCCTAATCGAACCAACTATTTTTTCAAGCTTGAACACATCGAGCTCGAGTTTCGAGTCAAACCGAGCTGAATACTCATTTACTTAAAACTGTGTTTGTTATTTTATGAGCTATTTATTTTGAACTAAATATTTTTTCGAACACAAAATTAACGAATACGAGTTTAAGCCAAATCGAGTAGAATGCAAAAATGCTCGTGAGCCGAATTGACTTGTTTACACCCCTAGAGGTACCATCTTTTTAATTCTATAGTTTTCTGTGTTTACGATATGTATGTTGTACAACTAGAAGTTAAACTTTAGTCACACATCGCACAGGCCTGTGCACAGGTTGAAACTTTTCTTCTGTATAAACTAGCCCAGGCCTCTTAAATTGAATCAAATAACACTGATTCCCAGTCTTTGGAAGTATGCTTTTTTTTACCAAAAACCAGACCGGATAGCTACAACTTGGTATATTGCCGTGAATTGGACTCGATAGCTTGCCGATACCCGGTATACCGGGTTAGACCAGATTGACCTGGTATATTACCTTGACCAGACTGGATAGCTGGCTCATACCTGGTATACCGGGTCGGACCAGCCGGTCTGGTCTAGTTTTCCGGTATTAAAAACCAAGTTGATGTTTTAATTAAAGAAATCATATTTAGGTTCGGATTTTGGGCATTTTATATTGAGTTGTTAGCAACACATGTAGAAACTAGAAAGTGTCTTTTTTTTAGAATAAAAAGTATGCGGAGACAAAGGTCACGCAAACTAATGCGAGGTTAAAATACACAAGTTCGTTTTTATCATGTTTGTTGTCAATCACATCAATTGATCCTAATGATGTTATGGTTATGATAACAATGTTATGTGATCAAAAATCTCATAGTGATTAACTCCACGAGTTACGGAGGAGGCTTGTTACTAAAAACAACAGCATATTGTCTGAGAAGTTCCTTTTGGATGACAAGTAGTGCCAAAGACAAGCTTTCCAACAAAGTATTCATATTAATTAGATGAAATTGCTAAATTTATTTGACTTCAAAACTAAGTGCTTGATCTGTATACATATTATAAGCAGATGAGGAGGAGAACTGTCAGTTTGGTAATTGATCAGCTAGATGATAGGAACTAATAAATTAACTAATGATATATCCATTAGTTAACATAAAAGTTATGCATATTATTCAATATTTTTTCAAGAAATTGGTGAAATCAACATACCGAAACCTGCATAATTTGACAGATATTCCTATCAAGAGCGATCGACGATTTTTCTTCCTCAAGAAAACTTATTATAATTTTTACTGGTCAATTTCAAACTGGTCTTAATAACCGATGGTTACTCATACTGATCAAGCTTGATTTGCCACAAACCAAACATATAAACCAATTAGCTAATGGCCATGGAATATACAGAGAAGAGACAATATTACATACATATCGATGCTGTTTACGTACATTAATATAATCCTACCAAAGTCAAGAACTCTGTTAGTCTATTTTCATCCAGAAAACTAATATTATTTCCTTCCAAAATCCTTGTCACTTTGCATGTAATTACGACTACTCAGTGAGCACTTGGACAAAAAAAATTGGCAGTTATATATATATATATATATATATATATAATATCCAACTTTTAAAGACCATATTCTTATCTCTTGCTCTAGCTCAAAGGGTAATGTACGTACGTAGTCAAGTTGGACATATTCTTCCGGCCAGCAGTCTCAAGTTTTATATACTCAATTAATTGGTAAAGGTAGACTGCAGGCTTTAGAATTTTATTAGGTAGAGATGTTGGTAGAAAAAAAATAATTTGTAGTCCACCATCTCCACTTGGACCGAGTAGTTGCCCACAAATCCTTAATATAATCAACCCACTTCTCATAATCTGCAATTCGGGTTCATATAGTGTATGACCCAGATTTTAATTTCATTGACAGAGGTTATTTATCCTTAAGACACTTCCCAACTGCAGTTTATGAATATCATTAATGCCCAACTAATTAATAAGAACCATATATTATAATTCTTATTATTTTGTTTTGATGATCAAATAAAGTCGTTTATAGGAATTGAGCAGCCAAGTTGTTTACCCTGTAATGTAACTATAGAAAAGAGAAGGAGCGGAATTTGTCCCATCAAGAAAAAATATTAACAAACGATGATTAGGGATTGACTTTGGTTTATCAATGAGGATGACTAAGGAGTCATGTTATGTGGTTGTAGACGGCTTTAGCGGGAAATTCTATTTATTAGTCAAACACGGTTCCAGTTCAAGTGCATATAGAGAAAAGCTGCTTAGTCATGTGCTTCAAGCTTTGATAGGTGAGACATGGGAGACATGAGGAAGCCTTGTCTCTCCTTGTATGATCTTGAGCAAGAAAACAAAGGAAAAGCTGCATCATTTTTTTGAACGAAGCTTTTGTTTTTGCCGACACCTACGGACGTAAATATGATCCCATTAATTTTAATTCTTTATAAAATATCAATGTCAACAATATGGTAATTATCAAATGTGCTAACCAATTAATCTTGATCAAATGTTAATCAATACACCCGAATAGATCATATATATTATAGTGCCAATATCTTAATTTGCAGGAACTAAATTCAACATCCATTAACACTCTCTAATAATCTGAGCGACTTTGGGTTTACCAATAAAAACTAAGTTATATATCATGGATGACTTATTAAATCAGCTCTTAGGTAAGTATAATATAAGGTGTGACATGAGTTAAGGATGAAATATAATTTGGTGTTAGTAATTGTTTGTGCTCAAAGAGTTCATTGGGTCTGGTGGCCTTCAAATCATATATACTAGAGATGATCGCTTTAGCACAACCTATTTTAGAGATAAATTCTAATTTTATAAATAAACTATTATTTAATAATGAGGTAGATTATAATTATATGTTATCATAGAAATAAATTCTAATTTTTAAAGATAGTTGACTCTAATTGAATAAGAGTAAATATTATAATAATTTGCTTTATTTTTTTAATTTTGTATATTTTCATTGGTTGAATCTCAATCTCCTACTTTTAACGAGAGTAATATAATTTGAGAGTCAAGAAGTGAGTTGTAGAAATTAGTATATAGTTTGGAGTAAATAATTTTTTGCTCTTGTTTAATAGAGGGTAAAATTATTTAATGACTGATGTTAGGATAATAAAATACTAAACAAAAGTAAGCAATTTGTTGATTCATTAATTAAGAATCTTGTATATTTAGTTTTAAAACTCTTTTTTACTCTAAAAATTCCTGGAGTCGACTCCACCACATAATCGACCGAGTCAAACACCATAAATGACCACATTATAGCTGATTTTACCATTCTCTCCTAGTCTAAGTCGTTAAAGTTATTCGAACATATTATCTTTCATATATATTAGTTAAATCAATATTTTTACAAAATTTTAAATTACATATTTATCAATTTCAAGGGTCAAAAGCATAAAAAAATTACTTTCATATAGTTATTTATTAAAAAATTAATATTAATAACTCCAACTCGGCTTAGAGCCGAATCCAAATTAAATCCCTTACATGGCATGCCAAGTCGTCTGAATTTTGAGTTTGTGAACTGTCCTGTACAACCAGCTAGAAAAAAAAACACTCGGTGTTTATACCAACATCTGCGCGCCATCTCTTAACGAATTAATTGGGATTTGGGACGTCGCTCGCGATCATAATCAAAGATGCGGTGGATCCCCTTCCAGAACTAGTTTAAGATGCTATTCTTAATCAAGGGGGTAAGTCGAAATGTGCAGAATATACACTTACCCCTTCAACAAGCTTGGAAAATGTTGGTAATACATGTGATAATTTCAAGTCTTCGTTTATTTAACTAGTTATCATGTGAGACATAACATCGCACGTTAAGATCAACAGTAGTCATTACAAAGGAAAAACATGCAGGTCGACTAACAAGCCAGCAAGACCAGGGTTCTAGTACATTACTACCCCGTAACGAGAACGATATCGAGACTGAAATATGGAAAGTGATCGATATATAGATGGAATGACCTGGTGTATGTGTCTATTGCAAGTCTTGAGCTAGCCCTCCGTAATCGCTGGTGTGAACGACATTATTTCCAAGAAGAAACCATTAGCAGCAGAAATTCTAGATTAATAGTCCTTTTTACACCAAAGACGACGTCATCTTAAATAGAATCAGTCGAACTCTTCTTAATTTAATAATAATGATGCTTAATATATAAACTAGTATACATGGTCTGTACGTATATAGCGTATGGATGAATGCATGGCCTATCTATACTTTACGTATGGGTATATATTTATAAATATGTCATGGCCTCGTAGATTCTATACATATTATAGATAGCTTCTAAAGTATTGCTACTATGTAATCTAACTCTTTGGATTATACAAGCTAAGGTAGATTTCTGCTAAGGCTATCTAGGTAATATACCAGGAAGCTGCTCGGACAGTTATAAAGCAGCCTGCTTCGCATCTGGCCTGCCCAATACAAACTAACACCCAATGCATGTCTCTGGCTTTCCTTGCATAGCTCGCTCTACGTAACTGTGCAAGATTTCTCTAGCCTTAAGAGTGTGTAGCGTGTCACTCTTGTTTACCTATGTGATTATGAAGTGATTTTTTTGGCTGCGACTATCAAGTTGGATGGAAAATTAAGATCTTGACTCTTGGGATAATTTGACGAACTTTATAATAATTCCAAGTTACGATCCACAAAATTCATTATTTATGAAACAATTTCCGCGTTGCTAACCACCTTCATTATTTATCCGCCATAATTTATAAAACAGACAAACAAAAGGCTGCTGAAGCTCTGAAATTGCAGGGCCACATGCTTGCAAAGAAAGGAAATTGACTAAGCTAGCCTGGAAGCACTAGATGCAGTTCTCTTTGTTAGACCAGTACATACAAAACAAGAACCAGCTTGCGTATTTAAAAAATAAAAATTAAAAAAAATTAAAAATAAAGAAAAACAGGTTTCGTAGGAAATTTTTTTGAAAAGATTCATACCTCATCCTAAGATGCCAATTATATATGTCCTAATGAGTTTGTGAATTATTGAATTATATATATATGTGTAGAGAGGCATCCAATGTTTTTATTGAAAAAAGAAAAAAGAAAGTGTGGAACTTTGTTCAAATATGCAATAAATTAACGAGCGCGTGAATATGGAAAAGGCTTTCATATCAGAACTTTAGAAGATGATCTTTACGACCATAGTTTGTTGTGACTTATTAAATGACCATACATGACGTTCTAAGAAATTAAGGGGAGATGTTTGCATAGGAGAATTTGCAAATTCAACGATTGGCTTCCACTTCACTGGGCCCTCTCTCAACAAACCAAGTTCACATTGTCAACCATACAAACTCTCACAATGATTCGTGTTTCTTTACTTGCAAAATCCGAAGTTAGTACGGTACTGTTCCGAGCATGTCAGTACTAGAGCACCTTTCATGATTGACACAAAGGCTTTGAACGAAAACTATAGTTTCCGGCAATTGAAATATGAGTCGCCGGCGTTGGGATTGTTAATGAATACCAAAACGTAGATATTAATTAGATTGGTGAAAGTAAAGAACCTGGAAATGGGTACTGTTTTCCAACTGTTATCCTCCTTCGGAAGATTGAATATCGTATATATCTCTATAAGTTTATAAATGTCGACTGATTATTTCATAATGTCTGAAACAGTTACCCATCAAAGGGAAGCAAAAATAATGAACGAGTACAGAACAATTAGTTTTATTTCTAAAGTAAGGAGGTCGACATATTCATCTTCATCATATCACATTAATACCGTCATGCCCATGAGAGATATTCCCACGTTGCCGAGTCGTCGACATAGACGCCGGTGGCGGAGACGGCAGCATTGGAAATAACGTTGTGATTAGCAGGGAAGAGATAGGAGTTGTCCGAGAGATCATGATCGGGCGAAGAAGAGGCCGAATCAGGAGAGGGGGCGAGGGAGCAAATGATGGCGATAAGGCTCTCTTGCTGGCTCTTCACGCTCACCAGGTCCGCCTGGGTCTTGGCCAGATGCGCCTGCAACTGGCTCACCTGCTTCTGAAGCTGCCATATTGCTCCGGCGCAGCCATACACCGGATCTCGAATCCGGGCATTCGCCTCGTACACCATGCTGCTCACCGCATCCGCTCTTTGGCTCTCGGGAAGCTCCTATATAAAATAAAAGAAGATCCTGTTAATCATCTAAAATTTACATGTCATCAGAACGATACGATAATTTCAACACATGTATCCATCCTATTCTTTACTTGTAAGAACTTGATGATGTTGCTAGCACCAAACACCCGATGCGCCGTGGTGAACTTGAGCGGCTCGGAGGGTGGGAAGTAAGGCGCGAGCACGCACTTCTCAACGCACCGCCGGCGAAGGATCTTGCAGGCGGCGCAGGGGCTGACGACAACAGGCGGAGAAGAAGGGGGTGACATGGAATTGGAAGGGCAAGAAGCAGAATTATATGGAGAGCCGGTGTTAGTAACAATGGTACTCAAGTCACTAGCCTCCATTGATGAGCTAGCTACACTCCCTCAATCTTAGAACTGGGTCTCTCGGCCAAATTTGAAGAAGATGGAACCAAATATATATATAAGCTTCACATCGGGAAATGGTGACGTTTTCATGGCAGACCCTAAAAATTACAAGCGGGACCCGGTTCCCGCAAATTTCCCGATCAGACCGGAAACGGAAAGAGTCAATCGAAGCCGTCCATTTGTACTTCCGAGTCTTTCGTGGATCGCTCGGTCAGTCAACAAGTCAGTCATGAGGGAGGCAATCGCTTCGAGTCCATAGGGAGGCCGAGATTTAGGTACGCCACCAACGTGTGGATGGATAACCATTCTCAAAAAAAAAAAAAAAGTGACCATATAAAATATAATCAGATAGTGCGTGTCGAATTCAGCTGATTCAACTAAGTATTATATTAACTAAATTTAACATATATGTATCAATTAAAGAATTAAATATTCTAAATAAGCTCTTTACTCATTTATTTATCGATTGTTGCTCGACAAATTGTTTAGGGTTTTTTGGTAAAAATAAAATGCATTATGAAATACGATCATTGATAATGAAGTCTATAATATTACGTATTAATTTTTTTTACTTTATATATAACTGTTAATATATCACTTTTCACGCACATGTATATATGTGAAAACTAGTTCAATTATTACAATTACCATTTTTTATTTATCAATATCGTTTATATTTAAATTTTCTATTTTCTTCAAAATAACATGTATTTAAGATTTTTCCGGGCAGCATATGTTTTAGCTTTCTTTCCACGGCGACATATATTTAAGTTGCTCACATTTGATTTGAGTATGCTATTGACTTGTGCGAGCAATTAATTAGGTGTTGCCAAAAAAGACTTAGTGCTCCACATAATCTTCAATATACGTGCCGATTGGGCCGGTTCACGAGTTCAGGTAGACCAGGCCAGTCAGGTGATCACAGGTGGCTTCTGTGGGACCATTGAAACACCGGTCCGATTGGAAGGCTCTGAAAAAATATGGGTGCAAGTCAGCGGGTTGAGTCCTCCCCCCACATGTTATGTTATGACTTGGGGGAGATGATGGGTCCGAGTTGGGTGTGCTCGTTGCCCACGTGAAAGCAACAGTCCGGGTCGACTCGAGAAGGTCGCCTCGAGTAGGTGTTTAGCTCCAAGTTTTCTGTAGTAGATGCAACCATTTTTCTAAATCCCCCGTTTGCTTTGTCTTCCCCGTTGGAAAATTTAGTGGGCTTTCTGCTAATGGAGTTTGGTCCCGATTACAGACTTGCATTAGCAACAGACAGACCAAGCAATCCTTCTGATCATCACGCCAACTATCATGTCTTACTTCCAACGATGTGATAGATGCGCTCTACGTTGAATGGAAGCAAATACATGATGTGAGAAGTAGAAATTAACGAGTTAATTCCAAAACGAAGTCTTCTGCATGCCCAAAGTCGAAATTCTTGGATCCATTTTCCCGGCCCGTCTTTTAGACTTTCATTAGTTTCAAGCTGTTATAACTAGCGTACTCCCGTGTTCTGCATTTAACATGAATTTGTTGTGCACGGCATGAGAATTTGTGACAGCTAAGCTAAGAAGTCTATCATGTTGCACTCGAGACGATTTCTTTTACAATAGGCAGTCTTCGATGAATGTAATTAGTTGCTTTGGAAGAGAAACATTCCATAATCGAGAGGGGGAGTTGAAATAAGCAGCAAGACGACTAATGGGCTTATATGAACTTAATTAATCAGGCCCCTTAATGTAATGTGAATTCGGCCCATGGGTTTGTTTGTAACTTTGGAAGCCCAAAATTTCAAGTACCATAAATAAATTGTGAATATGTGCTTT
>JAVDBV010002124.1:0-14703 GCA_032619315.1 Piper longum
ATATATATATATATATATATATATATATATATATATATAACATGTATTTTTTATGCTACATTAATTTGGACTGTCCGATTATAATAACGACCTAGATCTATTATTTTTTTTAAAAAAATAAAATTTAATATAGGTCATCCAATTATAAGAATGACCAAGATCATTAAATCCTTTCGCGGCGGTCAACTAACCACTAGGAAGAGGTGGCCGTTGCCGTCGCCGCCCACTCCCTCCTACCACTCGACGTTGGCTTTAGGGGGGTTGGGCAGAGGAGCCCTGCTACCCCTCTACCCCACCATCATGCCATAGAGGAGGAAGAGGGGAAGGACAAAGAGAGGGGGGTGGGGTGGGGGAGTGGTGGTATGTGGCAAGGGGTGGTGGGGGAGGGGGGAGTGGGAGGGGGAGGGCGACAAGGGGTGAAAGGCGGCCTCCATGGATTTGTAGGTTAACGGCGAGGAGGAAGGGCAGTGAAAGGCAGCAGTGCCGCGAGTGTGGGTGCGGGCGTTGGCGCGGGTGCAAGCTTACCCTCATAGCCGGTGTCTTTGAGGTTGAATGGAAGACGGTGAAGACGGCGAGAGTGGTGGCAGCAGGAGCGGCAGATATACATATTACACATATAATGCAGTACTACATATATACATATTACACATATAATGCAGTACTACACATAAAAAAAAAAGAAGATCTGCAGTACTACAGATATACATATTACACATATAATGCAGTCATGGGCAACCGGCATGGTCACACAATGAGAAATAATTGCTATTAATTCTTGTCATGGGCGAGCCACCCAAATGGGTAGCTTCTTATTCGTGAATGGACTTCTAATCCCAGGTCACTCAGAGAGCAACGATAGAATAATTTGCCTAGTTCCAAATTAATTTTACCATGAACGAAAATATTTTATTTACCTTGCTAGCCAGCTCTTAAATAATGGCTAGAAAAGTTACTAAATAATTAAATAAATAAATTTTAAAGTAAAATAAATAGCTCTTATTGTTTGGTTAGTCTTGCATTGGTTGTGATTGAGGTTAGTGACTTATATATAAGCTAACAAAAAAATCTTATTTTTTAAATTGAGTTTTAAATTAAGAGAGTTTCACGATACTTGTTGCACGTCGCTTTTTAGGTCTAAAAGTGATATCAAAGTCAAGTGGGCCCCACTGCATCCTTCATGATGGGAGCCCAAATTGGGGTGTATCCTTCATGATTTGTCCTTCAGAGCCAAATAGGAGCCCAAATTGTAGTGTACTCTTCCTGATTCGTCCTTCGGTGTTTGTGTGATAACCTTCATAGTTTTGGACGATGGTGATTTCGTTCACGGGTGTTTGTGAAGTAGGGATATCTCCAATTGTGGTGTATCCCTTTATGATTTGTCCATCGGTATTTGTGTAATAACCTTCACGGTTCTGGACGATGGTGGTTTCATTCAGTGGCGTCAACCGTGATATTATAGCTAAAGTCAATTGGGAGCCTTATCGTATCATTCATGATGGGAGCCCAAATTGTGATGTATCCTTCATGATTCGTCCTTTGGAGCCATGTGGGAGCCCAGATTGTGGTGTATCCTTCATGATTCGTCACTCGGTGCTTGTGTGATAACCTTCACAGTTCTGAATGATGGTGGTTCCATTCAATGGTGTTTGTGAAGTAGGGATGTCTCAAATTGTGACATATCTTTTATGATTCTTCCGTCGGTTTTTGTGTAATAACCTTCACGGTTCTCGACGATGGTGGTTTCGTTCATTAATGTTTGTGAAGTAAGGATATCTTCACGGTTGTGATCAAGGTTTTGCAAAACAAAGATATCTTCATGGTTGTAGTCGGGTTCCAATGGGTGCAGACAACTTATGATTATTGTTGGATTAGTCTCACATCCATCGTATGTAAGGTTAGTAGTTTGTATATAAGTTATTGAAAAAATCTTATTCTTTAAACTAATTTGTAGATTAAGAGAGACTTGTGACATCTTTTATAAATTTTTTTTACGATCAAATGGCCTAACACTTATATTAATAATTAATAATTATAATAATAAATCCTAAGTTGACACAGTGAGAAGAGATTCAAAGATTGCCGATTCGTAGATTCCCCGAGGCATAATTTCATATGCCTATAGATGGACATTCTTGAGAGAATGGTTGCTAAAAATGGTCGAAATGATCAAATCAGTTATGGGCAAGAGTGCATACGATCATGACTTGACCACCTGCCACATGCTTACGAAACTTTTTTTTTATTACTATATTTATTATTAGTTTAGAGATGCCTTACCACAAAGGCACCTATACCGGGTCACGTCGTAGTATTGTTGTGGACATATGCAATGAATTTAGAAAACCGTCTAAACAGCGACAAATCATTCGCTAATTTAATTTACAATAAATAAAATTACTTAAATACTTACTCATTATTCAACTTTTAATCCCTTCTTTTCACTAAAGTCAAATATTTATTTCGTGTTAAATATTTCCTAGATTTGTGGGGGAAGTTAATTTGTTCAGTGGAATGTATGTCACTCCCTGCAGCAAGCAATTAACTAGTTGAGACGGCGGTACATAATGCGGCCTAGCCATGTCGGGGAGAGAATTAAACTGACTCCGAATTTATCGATTAATATAATAGTTTATTTTTTTGTGCTTATTGTATATTGATTGACCTAATATCCTACTTTTAATTACAATTTGATTTTCAACAATTTTAATTAATAACAAGTGATTGCATACAAAATTAGTATTAATAGCACAATATGAGCTTCCTGGGCTAGGTGTCATAAATATCTGGACCCAAGTTGGTTGAATTTACTATACGCACGCATAGGGCAGTAGCAGAAAAACTGGCCATGAATATTGTTCATGCATGTTGAACTTGGAAAGTGAAACCTTTAAATTCGATCGCCCCTCTTCCGATATTTGGCTACACAACAAGCAGGTTGAAGAAAGTTGAGCCTTCCACATTCCAAAGATCTGAATATAGATCGAGAGAGGCGAATACTGATCTAGATCAAGAATATGGAACTCGTTTTAACGCTCATCGGCAAACGAGGTCCCAGTGGCTTTGGATCATCATCCACTGCCGAGCAGGTCACCGCTGGAATTGATGCCACCAATCTCACCGCCATCGTCACAGGTACTTATAATATAACCACAACCTGGGAGTTTAATTTGTTACAACAGGGTTTTCATATAATTTCATGTTCGTATTGCATTCCAGAACTAAAAATTCTTACTTTACAATTCTATAACCGGTGGTCGACAATATATATAGGTTATTTTGATTATTTGTCAATCTCGATCGGCTGATCTAAATGCACCCACAACATGAATATAACAATTTCACGAACAAGTGAAGTACTTTATACAAAAAAATATATGTTTTATGTATATTTTTTGTAGTGATCGTTTGATTGTAATCCATGAAAAATCTTTGTGATTATGATGAGTGTGTTAACTGTGGAGATCACAGGAGGAGGGAGCGGGATTGGTGCAGAAACAGTGAGAGTGTTGGCACTAAGGGGAGCTCATGTTGTTATTGGAGCAAGAAATGTGGAAGCAGCGAACCAAGTGAAGAAGAAGATCGTCAAGGAGAACGCTTCGGCACGCATCACCGTTTTGAAGCTTGACCTTTCCTCCCTCAAATCTGTTGAAAATTTCGTGGACGAGTTTAATGCCCTTGGCCTACCGCTTAACATCTTAATGTAAATGTCATTATCCTCTTTTCTACTTCGTGTTTTTCTTTGCTCATTCCCCATGGAATTCTTTTATGTTGTGAGCCTTGGGTGCATCTCAAGATGACTAGTCATAGCCATTTTAAGAGATCACTTACAACCAACTCACAACCCAATCTCAATCTCGATGTGAGATTAAGACTGGAAATAACTTCAAACTCATGTTCCATATCATAGGCTTGTAACAGCCTTATAGGTTTAAGAAGGCTAAAATTTTATATAAAGATCAACCTCACTTCAATGTTTCAAAATTGTTTTTTTTTTTCAATAATATGATTTCATTGTACTTTAATTATATTTGCGTGATTTATTTTTTTCAGAAACAATGCTGGAATCATGTTCTGCCCCTATCATGTGTCAGAAGATGGAATTGAGATGCAGTTTGCCACAAATCATCTAGGTAACTCTTCATCTATTACAACGAACAATAAGGCCAGGAAAAAAAGCCCAGAAGGCTTTGCATAAATGAAAGATATATACATACAGATATGATATTCAGGATGACATTTGAGATATTTATTTTGTTGGTTTAATCACCCTAATTTTAAAGCTCAATGCAGGTTATAACCATTGACAAAAGGTCCATTCACTATTTTCTTTTATAACATTTTTCGTGCTTGAATTATTTAAAATTAACTCTAACATCGTCTCAGGGCATTTCCTTTTGACGAACCTTTTACTGGACAAAATGAAAAGCACTGCCAAAACAAGTGGAGTTGAGGGAAGGATAGTGAATCTCTCTTCTATAGCTCACCACCACACATACAATGGAGGGATTCGGTTCCATAAAATTAACCAGAAGTCGGGGTAAGTGATAATTACTAGCTAATTATCTAATAAGCTTTCACTGTACTTTATATTAATTCAGTATTTTCCAGCATTTTGGATTTAGAAAATTAATAGAAATAGTATAGTTACAATTACCATGCAATTAAGTTGTATGGTTTTTTTTTTTTACCTCTTAAATATACACACCAGGTATTCAGATAAGAAGGCATATGGGCAATCCAAACTAGCTAACATATTGCACGCAGAGGAGTTGGCTCGGCGTTTGAAGGTTAGGCCTCTATTTTTTTCTGAACGGATGAGCCATATCTCTATATTGATTAAGTTTGACTACTTTAAACTAATTAATCATGTAGACCAGTACCCCGACTTATAAATTAACTTCAAGTTCATGACTCCTCAAGTCCAGATATTAAGGTTATGAAAAATGTTTTAATTTGAAGAGCTTTGTTCTGTGATTGGAAGCAGGAAGATGGAGCAAACGTGACTGCAAATGCTGTTCACCCAGGCCTGATAATGACCAATCTGATGAAGCATTCTTTGCTCATAATGAGTATGCACTATTTGTTAGCATTTGCCAAACAGTTAACTCGCACACAATGCAATAGTTTACCGAACCAAATTAGTTTTAAATTTTTGTGTGCTATCTGAGTTTGACTTCTTTAATTGCTCATGCAGACTTACTTAGAGTGTTCACGTATCTGTTGTGGAAGAATGTACCCCAGGTAACACACGAATGGCAAAGCAAATATTTTTTTAACATGATTATACATCATACAAAGATCAGAAGGGTTGTTTTTTTTCAAAGAGATCAAAGGAATTTCTAGCATAATAATAGCAGCACAAGTACATTTTTATTTTATTTCCATGAACATGACTAACAACATATGAAATTATATGATTAGATCAAATTAATAATTAGACATGCGTGTTGTCACTTCATTAATTTCTAATAAGAACAGCATATAGAGGCCGAGTTTCAGGTTTTTGATTTATACTATAACATTCAGTCTTTAAACCAAACCTCTAACTTAACCACTTGTAATTTTTCTTGTTTCGTGATGAAATTGTTTTTCAGGGAGCAGCAACAACTTGTTATGTGGCACTCCATCCAAACCTAAAAGGTTTGACAGGGAAGTACTTTGTGGACTGCAATGAGAGGAAGCCTACCTCAATGGCGAGAGACAAAGAGTTGGCCAAGAAGCTTTGGGACTTTAGCAACAAGCTGATTGGCCGATCTTGATATCATTCGTCAAACTTTAAACCTATCTCAATCTGATCATCTCTTAAGACTTTTCAGATGTATTACATTCTTATCATGTGTGGAACCATCAAGATCTACTTCTATGTATGTGTATGTGTGCGCGCTTGAGCATTTTCTTGTGTTACATTTGTGCTCTTGTTCATGTGGAGCATTAATTCCTGAGTAAACTATTTGGTATTTATCTTCCTTAATTAGTTTATCTTTTCAACCACTGTCCACAGTCTACAAAGTGCACATAATTTGTTTTTTGAAGTATTTCTTCGTATCTTTTTATTCCCTTAAACAATCCATGCTTATATGAGCTCACAATCACTCTCACAATCCGGTCAATAAAACAATGTCACTTAAGGTTATTTTATACGAAATGTCATACCCATTTATAAACAAGTATAATTCTTATTTGCAAATAGGTATCACATAATTGTGTGACTTCATCTTACAAACGGTCACTCATACACTCTAACCAATAAAATAACGTCATATAAGTTTCTTTTATGCAAAGAACACAGCCATTTACAAATATGTTTGATTCTTCCCTCGAAACGTTTATGACTCGTTATGTAACCATGTAGCTCTTCCATACTAAGTAAATTTCTTTTTATTTCACATCATCTTCTCTTTTTCCTAAAAATTTTTTTGTTACCCGTATTTTTTGTTTCTAATATTTAAAATAATTGTGATGCCCAATTATATTTCAAATTTCATTTCATTGTTCTTATATCCCTCTACACAATAAATTGTAGCAGGGTAAAAATATTAAAATATTCATTGATACTTTTTACTATATCTGTTAATTTTATTGTAGCTGAATAACCCAAGACTCTAGACCCTAAATCATAAATAATAATTTTTAATTAAAAAATGCACTCTTATACTTTTTGTCTTTTTAATTTCATTTCAATTTCATAATAGCAAATTTCTCCTTTTTTTGGTTTAACACTAACTATTTTTCAACTAAATTTATTTTTTTATACTATGATTGGACAAAAGACTTTATAGCTCCATCTATTAATTAAATTTAGCCCATATTAGATTTTTTTAATAAAAAATGATGTAATATTTATTAATATATATATATATATATCTTGTATTTTGTGAGAGTTCTTGACCAATGAGAGTAGAATTTACAGCCTGCTAATTAATTTTACATTCATTTCAAACCATCTTAGTAAGTACTCAAGTTATTAGTCGTCTATTAATTACATGTGTTAATATTAACAATTTGTCTGATATGAGTTTCATTTAACAATTTTGAAAGCTTAAAATATATTTTAATAAAATTAGCAAACTATATTTACTATATATTTATGCTATGCTAATGCTGATTTTTTAATAGCCCGTGCAACGCGGGATATTCGGCTCGTTATCCCCAAATGATGGGTGGTAGTTCGCCATAAATAGAACGGTGAGTGATCAAATTAAATATGAGCTTTAGCCCCACCATATAACGAGGGACTCCTGGATTGGTCCCAACATATAATGATATAAGACAGAATCACTGATCATGTTGGAAAGAAACTTCTCAATAGCGATTTCACTGGTTTTTAACTCTTGAGTTAAATGGTCCCAACCATTTCCTCATATTGTAATAGAAGCCATTTCCTAGCTAGCTAGCTAGCTAGGAGACAAAAAAATTTGTGAGCAAATCATGATATAAATCATGAAATATATATAATATGCATAAATTTGTATTAATATATGGGCTAAATTATTTGCAATCCCCTCCCTAACCATAATTAATTAAAATATGTTTCTTTTCATAGATCGGTAGCCCCTTCATAGGTCAGATCAGATCACTCAGAACCAATGGGACGTTATAGTGAGTTTGCAGTTACACTTACCAGCGGAAATCCAATTGATTTTGAACATTAATTGATTTATTCTTCTTTAAAGAAAAAAAAAATCTTAAACAAAGAATTCTTTACGGGACCGCAGTGGGGCTGCATGAATCCATGTGCAGTGGGTAGGTGGTTGCAGCTATTCAACTTTAATTTTCGTATAGACGACCATTCACTAATTATTTTTGTTTATCCTCAATTTTCACGAGGCATGCAACTAGGGGATTGCAAATTCAACGAATTTTAGAAGCCTGCACGTCTTGCATTTATTACCTTCTTTGATTGCCAGGGCCCAATATCGTTGCTCTTGTCCAAAATAGAGGCCTCGACGTTCTTGCTGTACTCCGAATTTGGTTTTGTAGTCAAATGAGCTTGTTACTTTCTTCTCCTCTATATATTGTATACATAGTGGGATTGTGTGACATGTAATATTTAAGATCATGTGATTTTCAATCTTAGGGTCCTTTTAATTGACATAAAAATATTGTAAATAACATAATTTTTTTTGAAATATTCAACCTTACCAAAAATAAATATATGTAATATATTTTTTGTAGAAAATAATATTAAGTTAATTATTTTATATAAAATTTAAGTATAACTATATTTATGAGAGTACAAAATAATCATGATTAGCTTTTGTAGTCTACTCATATGCTCTTCAATGAGTAAAAAAAAATATTTCCCCTTTTTCGTATATTATTGATATAAGAAAAAGGGGGAAATATTTTATTTGCTTATTAGAAAGCATATGGGTGGGCCACTCAAACTAATACGGCACATGAAATCTAATATTCTACAAAGAAGAAAAATAAATATAATCTTCATGTAAAAACTCAAAGGGCATATACTGAGAAGTCATTAAGCTGAAGACTTAATATCACCCGAACTAAAGTCGTGTTATGTCACTATTGACAAATGTCTCTCTCAGTAATAACTAGTCCTAATTTTAAAAAAAAGTACATAACTTAAGCCCCATTTTTACCTCCATATAACTTCTAGCCTAGAGCACAAATGTTGAGCACTCTTAAATAATCATCTTCATTATCATTTGATACCACAAGTTTAAATATAGACATGCATTGTATACAACAATACCTAAATACTTCACCCATATGTGAGTGTGAGAAAGCTCAAAATACAAACATATTAGGACCCCTCATGAATGGAGCAATCGTCTCATTAATCCATAACACCTTATGACTTGCGCATGTGCCCACTCACAGCATATGCAAAGTCAAATTTACCAACTCTCTACTCACTAAAAAATTGATAAAAATTATATATGGGGCTGAGAAGGGAATCATATAAATGAACCTAAAAGCAACGTGAGATTGATCTAAGTTCAAAAATAGTATCAGGCTCATCCTCGAGGGTTATTAATCACAAAAATAAAATACGTCTAAATGACCCATGTTAAATGGGGTCCGACAAAACAATCACTTAACATGTCCTACAATCTAAAATTAAATCCATAATAGAATAAAATGATAAATTTGAAAAGAGTCCTAATAGACCTGTGGTCCAAACTCCAAATATATCTACACATCTATGACGAGCTTGGACTCTTAAACCTACATCAAAACCTACTCACTTAGTAAACATGAATAAGATTAATATTAATAAGTAAATATATCATTAATAATTAATATTAATAAGTAAATATATCATTAATAATAATAAACAATCGCACAATCATACATCATTATCGACAAATATATAAATAACAAGAGAGAGATAATAATGAATAAATAAATAATCAAATAATAATAAATAAATAAAATACTCATAATATCAAAATATGTCAAATAATATGAAAATGCATCTAAACTAATGTACGGAGTCTCGAATTACCAAAATAGACGAGAAACAGCTAAAAAAGGTGATAGAGTCAACTCGGTTGAACAAGACCAAGCCAAATGGGCTCACCCAGACCAAGTCGGGCTGAGTTAACTCGTCTGGGTTAACTAAATTGGTGGGCTGGGTTGGTTGGGCGGACACAGTCGTAGACTCGAGCACGAGTGCAAATATGAAAATACGAACACGGGTAAATAGATCTAACGGTTGCCAGCATGCCCGTCGTTGAAAATTGGTTGTTGCTAGTCCCGATCGACAGCCTATGTGACAGAGAACATGATGGTGGTGGCCACCAACAAAGTCCAGCCGATGAGTGGCCTGAAAGGGACAGAAACGCCACCAGGGTAGATGGAGTCACTAGCAATGATTTTGGCGGCAACGGTCAACAAGGCTGGTCTCAAAATGTCAGTCATCGACTAAGGAATGTATATGGGTAGTCAAATCAGCCATAGGTAGCTCGCCAAATCCAAAAAATGCTCCAAAAGCGACAGTGGTGGTGGAAAATCGGTGACTAAAACTGCTCTATTGACGGCTACTGGGACAACGCTAAAGGGAAGAAAATCATCTCAAATTCATGGCAGAAATTCCTTAAAAATGGATGGCTAGGAATTTCTATGTACCACCCAGATCTTGTGAGGTGGCGAGATCTAGTCATCTACAAATCATGAGCCCAATGGGGTCCACCTATGGTATATACAATATATATGACTTGAAAGCTCACATCGACAACAACGAAAGTTAAACTGACTCAAGACTTAAAAGTGGCTCTGTGAATGGAAATCAAGGCAAAAAAACTACAAAGGCCTCCAAACCCTAAACTAAATTAGGCAAAAATCTAAAACTCAAATCAAATTAGGTCCACAAAGGCAATCCGGTAGTCTAAAATATATGATGCATGTAAATGAGATATCCTGAAAAAATCCAAATGGATACTAAACGCTGCAATGACCTAGAACTAGCCCTAAAACTCTTAGCTAACACAAGCAAAAATCTATATACTTCATGTATTCACTTATAACCCATACTCTCTTGCATCATAACTGAAGTTATTATCTTTATATCATGCATATTTAGCCACCATAATCTAGGCCTCATACTCATACTTATGATCTAAAAATTCCTACAGCTCAAATTGACTCTAACTAACTTGAGACTAGCCCGCGTCGGGCAAAGCAAGGAAAGGACTAGGGGGCTAGGTGGGGGCTAGGTGGTGTGGCTGGGGTGACTAGCTAGAAGTTGGCAGAATTATTCGCCGGCGGTAGTGCTGCCGACGACCACAAATCAGGAAAAAAAAGGGCAATTAGGTAGAGGAGAGGGAAGGAAAAAAGAGGGAAAGGCATGACTTAGTAGGGGAAAGTGCTGGCTGGAATGAGGGAGGCGGCATTGAGGTGGCGGCGGTGAACTTAGTAGGAGAAGGAAGAAGGTGGAGGTGGAAGGGTTGGCGATGGCGGCACTTTGACTGCAGCAATGTGACGATGGCGTGTTGGTGGTGGGGTTGCCAGCGTAAAAAATATGGGAAGGAGCCGGTTGTCGGGAAGAAAGGGGAAAAGGTCAGAAAGAAAAAAGAAATCTCCTATGGGGGTAGTTTTATAATTAAAATTTTACTCGCTTTTAACATGTTTTAAAAAATTAACTTGAGTAAATAATAATAAATACATTTCAAAAAATACCAAATAAAATATCACAAAATAATATAATCGAGTCCTAACTCAAATAACATGTTTTAAGCCTATTAAACCACTCAAAAATAATAAATAGCATGCCCTAATGCGACAAAAGACATAATTCTAATTTTACGGTCTACTAAAAATAAAAAAAAATTGGCATACTCTTATATACTCTGATAATTTATTTTGCTGCTACATTGCTGACGTTATCGTCATATAATTTGGTACGCATGACTCTTATAACTCGTAACATGAAGTTGGCCTCGACTTAGTAAGAGTGGTCTAAAATTGACACAACTAAAAATAATAGTCAAACCAACTAATTTTAATTATAAAACCCTAACTCGAGTTGTAGACAAAATATGTGCACTACAATCAATGAAAAATAATAAGTTTGAGATTATACTCTAATACTTTGATGTTCTAACACAGTTTCCTATGAATGACTCTCATGGTATTGGTTTAACCTGTGAATTACCATGATTTTCGATTTGTGACGTTACTAGACTAAAGATTTATATTATGCTGCACAATATAAGTGAAGTAATTTTAAATTATTTTATTTATTCAGATTAAATATATTTAATCTTTATAAAGGATACAACTTTTTAACGAGTGGATTTCAGCTAAAAGATTTTATTATTCATCACAAGATTATTGCATCTTTAGAAAAGGGGTAACCTTTATAAGGCAATCAGAGACCAACTAGAGGATGGGCAAACATATGATAAAACCAATTAGATTTGAATATGCCAAGTAGTTACGTGCATATGTACCTTATATTGTTTGTTTCCATGAACGCTGCTCGTGAATTATATCGATTAGCGGAGTAATTAGAAGTGTTTTTTCTCGTTCAATTCTTGGCATTCAGAAAAAACGTTTCTACAAGAAGTGTTTTCATAAACAAGGCTTACTGTGGGCGGCTGTATGGTTGCAAAACATGGCATTCAGAAAAGATGAGGTTCGAATCTAAAACTGCTCACACCTCGGGAAACGATGGAATATGATAAATTTTTAGTTGGTTTTATATGACCATATACATACAGACAAGATGATTTTATTTCAGACACTGTATTTGCGATGCATGAATGAAGATTTTAGAGGCTCCAAAGAAGAAAACAAAGCCAACAATAAGGAAAGAGATGGAGAGCAAGAATCTTTTATCTTCGCACACTCTTCCCTAACGCAGCAGCATCATAACTGGAATACTCGGCCATGCAATTGAAGTCTAGGACATATATTTTATACCAAGCTACATTGGTCTGTAGCTGACAGAGTTCGTGATCTTGCAGTTAATCACTGACACATTATTCAATGGTTCTCAACTCGGTGGAATTAACTGATTCTGTTTCATGAGCTTTGAGCTTCATATTAACGACGAGGTTATTCAACCTGCAACTTCGACGTCGTTTATCCTATTTTTATTCTGCTTCAGTTACTACTCAATGAGCAACATGTATACTTAGAATGTGACTACTATATACGTTGTTAGTGTCTTTGCTTGCAAAATAGTAAAGTTCTGTGACCTGTGAATCATGGATAAGAGAAAATGGCAAGGTCGAAGTATTTAGCTGTTAAATCTTAGACTCTAGATGATTCTTCTACTTTTTTATTGGCCTTGCCGTTCAAACTACAAACAAAACTCTTCATGGCCTTTTGAGCTGGACTTGATCATTGCACATGATTTTGATGTAGAACGAAGTGCCCCTCTGAATCAGGACTGACTTTTCTCATTTCTTTCTTTTTATGTCGTAGTCAAATGATAATCAACATGCATTTGCTGTATATGTGATATACAATTGATCTGTACCCGCAAATTATATTTCTTTTTTTTTTCTGGTTTTGGGGAGCCAATTAAACGTACAGGAAGACTATGTAAGTTGAAGAAATAATTAAGTTTTTCCTTCTGATTGTGCTTGAACCAACTAGCTAGTTAGTGATGACCTCTGGATGAGCATTGTGTGATATATACTTTCATTATTAAAGAAGCAAATCAATTGTTTATTTACAATTTTCTATTTATTTTTAAATTTATTTGCAAATTTCAAGTGGTAATTAAGTGGCTTGTATTAATAATATTAAATGTCGCATAATTAATTGGGTCTAACTGTTATTGATGAGCAGCTGAATATATACTTAACCATATTGTCTACCCATAAACTCTTCTTAGGAGTTAAAATGGGCAATTAGTAAAAGAATCATACTATTCTGAAATTCATCACCCACATTCTTCATCTATGTCACAAAATAAAGTTAGTATTAATTATAATTTAAGAAATATGACTTTGGTAGGTATATAAGGACATAAGTAAAAAACGTGGGTGAAGAACGTCGATATAATATTTTTCTTAATAAAATGATAAAAACGGTCCTACTACTGCTATAATATTATGGCATTTGAATGAACACCATGATAAGCTATTCATTCACCCATTATGTGTGAATAAGAGATGTTAGAAATTATTAATTAATTTAACTTGCTACTCCGTTGGCTTATAAAGGTTATACCTTTTCTAAAGGATGCAACCTTGTGATGAATAATAACATCTTTTAGCTTATGTCCACTCATCAGAAAGTTGTATCCTTTATAAAGATTAAATATATTTAATCTAAATAAAGAAAATAATATAAAATTACTTCCCTTATATTGTGCAGTAGAAAATAAACCTTTAGTCTACATGAAATCACAAATCAAAAATCATCGGAATTCACAGATTAAACCAATACCATCAAAGTTATTCATAGGACATTGTGTTAGAACGCCACAGTATTTGAGTATAATTCTCACACTTATTATTTTTCACTCATTGTAGTGCACATATTTTATAAAATCTTCGACTCGAGGTAGGGTTTTATAATCAGAACCGGTTGGTTTAATTATTATTTTAAGTCGAGCAAGTTTCAGAACATGTATGCTATGCCAAGGCCAGTCGTGTGTTATAAGTCATGAAAGTCATGTATATCCAAATATATAATGATAACGTCAGTAATACAATAACAGAATGAGTTATCAGAGTATATGAGAGTATGCTAATTAATTTTTATTCTTTTTAGTAGATTAATATGCTTAGAACATGTCATTTGAGTTAAGGCTCGATTATATTATCTACAATATTTTATTATATTTTATTTGATATTTTTGGTAATCATTTATTATTATTAACTCAAGACAGAAGCGAGTTAAATTTTAATTACAAAACTTCCCCCGTGGGAAAAAAATTTTTCTTCCCGACCTTTTCTCCTCTCTCCCCAACAACTAGTCCCTTCCCCTGTTTTTTACGCGCCACCACTGGCAACCCTGCCACCACCGACTATCGCTAGCACCTCGTCCTTCCTCCCCCACCTTTTTCCTTCTCTTACCCGATTTATTGTTACCCACCCTTGCTTTGTTCATGGAGTGCCAACACCAACTCATTGCCACGTCCCTCATCCCGGCCAGCTCTTTCCCCTAATAAGTCATCCATTTCCTTTCTTTTTTCATTCTCTCTCCTCTATCCCCCCCCCCCCCCTCCCCTCATTTGTGGCCATCTGTAGCACTACTGACAGCAACCAATTCCGGCC
>JAVDBV010002125.1:0-16485 GCA_032619315.1 Piper longum
CCCCCCCCAACGAAAACCTTGTTCATAAGTGTCATAGTAAATCGGGTCTAATCAAGGAGGTTATGTGGAAACAAAAAGCCTAATTAATGAGGTTGAGTGGAGGTTTTTGGCAAAAGGCAAATATGTTAAAATGATCACTAAAATACTTTTTTTTCTTTTTAGCCTTAAGAAGGGATGAAAATAAGAAGAATGATCTCATAATTTAAGTTCCCCTTTGATCGATCACATATGACGTATATAATTATTGTTAGTTTATAATTAATTGTCAACAACCTTTTTGTTAGGTTCAACTCACATCGATCGTAGAAAGTATTGACGAATTGTATATAGGCTAATGAGAAAACTTTATCTTTTGAGTTAACTTTTGGATTAAAAAGACTCATGATACCTATTATAAGTCTCTTTTGGGGCCCATTAAGCTTAAAAAATGATATAAAAATTTGGTTAGTAGTTTAGTATTAGAGTTAGGTTATGATATTAAAAAATTTATTATTTGCCCATGCCGATTACTTTGAAAATTTTGTTATTTATCTATACCGATTAGTCTGATTTAAAAAAAATTTATCAAGTAAATATCGTCTAATTTAAAAAAAATTTGACGGATAATGATAATTTCATAGACGCATGCGCTTAAAAAATAGTATCAGATTTTGTTGGGGGGCCCATTGGGCCTAAGACTTTTCAATATCACCGATCTATCAACTAGCTAGTATATTATCTAAAGACAAGCACATGGGGACACATGCTCGATCATCCATGGTCCCCATGTGCGTCCCTGGACAGGGCACGCAAGCCTGGAGGGTAACTAGT
Source organism: Piper longum (assembly GCA_032619315.1). NCBI lineage: Eukaryota > Viridiplantae > Streptophyta > Magnoliopsida > Piperales > Piperaceae > Piper > Piper longum. The sequence continues at coordinate 811 of JAVDBV010002125.1, forward strand.
CTTCTTCACTGTCTAAATATCTTCATTTGTTGCAACTCGGTGACTTTTACTCCTTAGGAACTCGGTATACCCACGCAACTCGCAATGGCCTAATTTGCGTTAGTGCGTGATGCATCCTTGTTTTTTCGAAAATGAAATGTGTATTAAAAATTAAAATAGTATTATCTATACCTCTAAAATTCAAATAATGCATCGTTTTCTCGGTTAAGAGATCAGCATTCGGTCAGTTTTCAATTAAATCGAATTTTTAAACTCACTCAGCTCTAGATTTTCAAAAAATCCTGTAATTTTGGACAAAGCGCTATCAATCTTTTTTTTATTTTAAGTTTGGCACTTTGTCTAATCCATTCAACTTCAAATTTTGCCAAATTTTATTCATAAATAATTTTTATCGTAATAAGTTTTTTTTTTCAATTGTTAAAGTTAATAAAGTAAACCCAAAGTATTTTGGATGCTCCATAGGCTAATCTAAACACCATGTAACTAAGTGGAAATTTGAGGAAATTATAAAATTGGTTTTTGGTTTAATTTAAATATTAATCCTAACTTAAACTTTTTTGATCTTACACAATAACCCACATTATTTTCTCCAAAACTAAAAATTGAGCCGGACTATTTTTGTGTATACACTAATATTAGTCATATACGATAAAATGTTTATGGTAACTACGTGACATTGCCAAAACATTAATTAATCTTACATTTTATAATTAAAAGCATCTAAATATCCAGTACATTTTTTTTTTACATCTCATAGTGCCAATGAGCCAAAAAAAACGTAACTAACATTATTGCCTGGAAAATACATCAATACTAATTAATATATCTTCATATTGTCATCAACAACATTTAGCCTTATTAATAAAAAAAACTACATCTATATAGCCTCAAATAAACAATATGAACTGTAATAATATATATATATATATATTATTTATGATATACTAATTATATGATATATATAACTATTGTGTGTGTATGACAATAACCAAACAGAACTTGATAAAAACAACTTGGAATAAAATAGGGAAACAAGAGGAGGTAGGCAAAAACACATACTACAAGACAATGAGAAAAACAAACAAGAGGTAGAGAGGATAAGAGCAAGGTTTTCTAAATTTCGAGCTTACTATCTTTCACAGACGAAACATGAATGCCATCTTTCACACTTTTTTTTCAAAGCACGTTGCTCATACACATTTTTCTTCCAAAGCACACCATTTTTACCGCATTTTCCTATTAAAGCACATATTTGCTATCTTTCACACCTTAAAAAAAAAACTCACATTGCTATCTTTCCCCCACATTTGTTTTACAGCACATTCCTATAGTACTTGAGACACATTATAATTTCCGGGTATAATAATTAAATTGTGTAGAGAGTCAAATTTGTTACTCTACCAATTATATATATATGTATATTACTTTGAACAAAAATAAAAACTTAGTCATGATTTATAATATTTCAAATGAGAATATTAAACACAAGTACTGTGATTAATACTACACTTTATACCCTAAATATAAGAATTTTTTTTAAAAAAAAATAATTTGATCCTCCTAGTCAACTGAAACACAAATTAACTTGGGCACTAATAAAATTCACTGGGGCGCCTAAATAACCAAGTCGAATGGAAAAAAAACCAATTTTTTTCATACTTTTAACACCTTATATTAAAATGAGCACATTTTATATTTACCATTTCAACACCATTGATCATCATATTGCCCTTACCAACTTATTATTATGTTTTTTTGAAGACACCAACTAAAATTTTTGAGCATTAAACCTATAACATATTCATCAAGATATTAGTCACAATAATACTGGTAACCGGTACTTAGAGAATAGACAAGGCGGCAATTGCGTGGCCGCCGAAGCAATTGTAGCTTACGTCACAGCCTGCGTTTGGAATCTCACGTGGACGCAAAAGTGGGAAGATCCTGTCTGAATCTTAACCATGGTTAAAGATCTTGTCAGCTGTGGGCCCCAATCATCGCCCGCCACTCCTCACTGTTTTGGATACGTTTTTGGATTTATTGATGGTATAATGGTCGGACAAAGACTCATATTGTCCAACATGTTTGTCCAATTAGAAAGAGATAAATAGTTAATATATATTGTAAAAGTTTAAAGATTTTATTTAAATATTGATAAGATGAATGTCATTCAGGTCAAGCTTCCATGGTACTGAGCCCATATTGAAGTTCATTGATAATAAAATAAAAATATTATTTATAAAATTTTGGGCATTTGTAAAAATGTCACAAAAGTGTGTAACCAAATTTTTTATGGAACCATTCAAGATTGAAAAAAATGAAATAAATAAAGGTGTTAAATAAAGTGGGCATAATTTTTAGGTAAAGATTATTTTTTTTTGTTAAAATGTAGAGAAAGCCAAATTTATAATTTTGGAATCAATATTTTTTACTAAAAAAATAATAAAAAAGAAAATAATGATTATCAAACTCAATGTAACAAATAATACCGTTTTTTACCAACCCTAATATTCACACAATTATATCCTTTTATTTTAATAAAAAAATTATATTTTACTGAAAAAAGATCAGATAATTTTAAATTTCAATTTGAAAAGAACAATGTTACACAGCTCACATTAAGTGAGAGGTTTTTGAATGTTTTATTAGTTTGTAACCCAAAACAAAATCTTTTATTTATATATATATTATTTTTACGAAATCATAAAAATGAGTCAATCAATTACAACTATTCCGAGGTCCGTTTCACTGTCCGACTCACCGTGCCACACCCCTACAGGTTCATTAATTAGAAAAACACCCCTCGTCTTCTTCCTTCGTCTTACTCTTCTACATATACGCTCTACCCCGGCACCGTCGAGAGGACCACCACCATCTTCTCCGACCATGGCCGCCGCCACCGTCTTCCTCGCCGTCACCTCCCTCTTCCTCGCTGCCCACGTCGCTGGCGACTCCATGTCCATCGTCGCCTACGACGAAAGCCACGGCCTGGCCGTGGCTCCGGCCGAGCGAACCGAGGCAGAGCTCAGGTCGCTGTACGAGTCGTGGGCGGCGAGCCATGGAAAGTCCTACGACGGGTTGGAGGAGAAGGACATGAGGTTCGAGGTGTTCAAGGACAACCTCCGGTTCATCGACCAGCACAACGCCGCCGGCCACTCCTACAAGCTGGGCTTGAACAAGTTCGCCGATCTCACCAACGAGGAGTACAGGGCGGCGTACCTTGGGGCGAGGATGGGCGGGGGGAGGAGGCTAGGCGGGCGGAGGAGCGGCCGCTACGCCGTCCAGGTCGGCGAGGAGCTGCCGGAGTCGGTCGATTGGAGGGAGAAGGGCGCCGTCGCCGACATCAAGGACCAGGGCAGCTGCGGTGAGTGTGATTGTAGCTTTGTTGACTTTGTGAGCAAGTATGGAGTAGTTTGGGAGTGTCGGATTCGATTTGCTTTTTTTGTTTTGTTTTCTGTTAGCTTGTGATCTTGTTTAACTCATATAAATTTTGAATAGACAATTTTGATTATTACTTATTAATGCATCCAGTGTTAAAAAATTAACTTTTTTATCGATTATATTTACTGAATGTTTTAGTTGAGCAAGGATCTCTGTAAATTTTGATATGTGACCTAGTTGGAAGTTTGAAAGATTTGGCCTTTGAAATTTGATGGAGCATATATTTTATATATAGATTGTTGTAAGCTAGTTAATACTACTTATAGCATATTTTACATGTAGTGTCTGTAGTTGATATGGAGTTTTACTATTTGAGATTAGGTGTTGTTTACCATCGAGTGATAGACTTTCGCAATTTGAGCTTGGATGTAGTTTACGAATCATGTGGATCCATATCGGGGAGATAAGGTGGAAGAAGAATTAGTCGATGTAGTCAGATCCATCAGTTTCTTCTATACCATCTCCCTTTGCATATGTGTGATTGGAAGTTGCAGCATATGAAATCGAAGTTAAATTTATGATAAGCCATGTAACTAGTTCTTGTTTGTTTTTTTCTTCTATCTCCTTTTAATGTTCTTCAATCTTTTTAGAACATACCTGTATGCCATCCTGTGAACCTAATCAAGATTAAAAAAGTAGACGTTTTCCAAGTGGTTATTAGCATACGAAGGACATGGTCAATATATTACAAATTGCCTTAAACAAGAAATATGGATGAATCATGAGTCTATGAGAAATCTGTTGAAATTATGGACATTTGTGCACCCCAAGGTCTGAAATTGGATATATTTGATTGATTGGCACAATGGATTTGGGTATGTAATTGAGTCTTAGTGTTGGCTTTGATTGATGACCTTGATGATGGTTGAAATGGATCTGTTGGATCAGGGAGCTGTTGGGCGTTTTCTGCCATTGCTGCTGTGGAGGGGATAAACAAGCTGGTGACAGGCGACCTGATCACCCTATCAGAGCAGGAATTGGTGGATTGCGACACATCTTACAACCAAGGTTGTAATGGAGGTTTGATGGACTATGCCTTCGAGTTCATCATCAACAATCGCGGAATTGACACCGATAAAGATTACCCATACAAGGGCAGGGATATGAGATGCGACCAGTACAGGGTCAGTGGCAGATTTAGTTTGGTGGATTACTGAATAGACTCACTATTGGATGACATTTATCATCAAATATTATTTTCTTGATTGCAGAAAAATGCCCGTGTGGTGACCATTGACGATTATGAGGATGTCCCTGAAAATGATGAGAAAGCATTGCAGAAAGCTGTTGCAAACCAGCCCGTTAGTGTTGCCATTGAAGGTGCTGGTCGGGAATTTCAACTTTACAAATCGGTACGTATAAACAATCAAATTGCTAGTCAGCAGGAAGAAAAGCTTAGGCTTACATTGTTACTTGAATGCCTGATTAATGACATTATATGACCATTGCTTCATTGAAAGATATTTAACTATTTGATCACATAGGCAAACTTATTATTTGATATCAATTGGCGGTGAAAATAGGTTTATTTTAGCAAATTGTTCTACTTAAAATCATTGGTATATTGAAGCTTTGTCTTTCTTTTTTTTTTTGGAAGGGTATTTTTAGTGGGAAGTGTGGGACTGATCTGGATCATGGAGTGTCTGTGATAGGCTATGGCACAGAGAAAGGTCAGGACTATTGGATTGTCCGTAACTCGTGGGGCAAGACCTGGGGAGAAGACGGGTATGTCAGGCTGGAGAGGAACCTTGTCAGTTCTCCAACTGGAAAGTGTGGCATTGCCATTGAACCATCATACCCCATCAAGAAAGGTCAGAATCCTCCCAACCCAGGTCCATCACCTCCTTCTCCAGTGAGGCCTCCTACAGTCTGTGACAGCTACTTTTCTTGCCCTGAGTCTACCACCTGCTGCTGTGTCTATGAGTATAATCGCGATTGCTTTGCTTGGGGCTGCTGCCCACTTGAAGCTGCGACCTGCTGCGATGACCACTACAGTTGCTGCCCTCATGACTACCCGATCTGTGATGTTGATCCTGGTCTTTGCTTAATGGTATGTTATCTGCATCAGTTCTCTCTTTGCAATTTTACTGCCTTCTAGAGGTGAATTTCTTGGGGAGATAGGAAACAGATGGTCTTTTGTAAACCCCTCTTGCATTTGGAAGCTTAAGGAATCCACTTCACCTCTAGCACGTGCAGCTGCACTTTTACTATTGTAGCTGTTTTACTAATTCACCTATAATTGATCCTCTGCATATTTTTAGATCATGCCCAGAACGCAAGTGCTGCTACTCACTCCTAAGCAGCTATGCTGTTCAATTTCATCATTAACATGTCGAATTGTTCATTCTCTTCACAGTTTATGCGCTAGCCTTTGTTCTTACTCCGTATTTAGTTGTCTACATTGTTTACCGATTGCAAAATGTTAATCCTAACACTCCATTACCCCCAACGTTACTGTGAAAAACGTGAATCACAAATTGCTTTCTAGTTTTCCAGAGTTTGATGTTTTTTCCTGGTGTTGGCAGAGCAAGAATAACCCTCTAGGAGTGAAAGCGCTGCCTCATACTCTAGCAAAGCCATATTCAGCTTTCTCTGGCAAGGAAAGCAAAAAGATTGAGTAGGAACAAAATGTTGAATGCTTATGGGGAGTGTTGCAGGCTAAGGACCAACCAACACTCTTCCTACTTTCTACCTGCATAGGGTCTGTAACAAAACTCTTATATGGTAACTAAATGGATGTACATTAGTACTATCTGCTATTTGATTGCAAAAATTAAAATTGTCGATTGAGCTGATATTTATTTAGTTCAGGATCCTATTCTTTGTGTATAGGAATCCTTGATTTGGCAATCAACATTACCTTGCTGTCATTTACATGTAATAGTTTCATGGAATTAGTGTTGTTTGTTTCAATATCAGAACAACTTAATTCTGTGTACTGTAATTAGCTTGTTTATATATGCAGTTTGTATCGGTTCAAATGTGATCCTTTTATGCGTTTGAGATGAATAATCGCTTTACAAAATGTATGCGTTGATGTTACAAATTGTGGTTGTCTATGTTTTATAGGCCTCGTTTTGTTTTATATCTCACAACTCACGGATCATTTACTATGCGTAAAAACATGAAAAAATAATGTAGAATTTTGCCTCTCACTGGGTGAGTTTGGAAGTAGAAGTTGCAGATATGCCACTTTACTTTTCGTCTCAAAGAGAGAGCTCTTTCATGTCTCCTCCCTCAGTGTTTTTAGTTTTGAACTTTCTTTAATTATTCATACCAAGTCTTCTGTCTCTTTTCCTTTATTAGCTTTTGTACAAAAAATTTCAATCCTCTAACAAACACACTTGTTAAAACATGATAATCCGCATGTATAATACCTGTGTTCGATTCTGTTTGGCTCGAAATTTAAAATTGATGTGTTCAAATTCGAAAAAATATTCAGTTCGGCTCAGTTCGTAAATATTATTGAGGTCACATTGAACGTATATAGTGTTTAAATTTTTTTTTTATTTTATATAAGTCAAGTACATAAATATTCGTTAGGCTTGAACTCAGTTGAAATTCGGCTTGAACACGAATCGAGCTCGACTCAAACTAAGTCCAAATATCATAAATTTTGAATAAGTTTGGTTCGACTCGTTTATATTATAGCTTGGCCCGTTTATATTAATGTTCAGCTCGGCTCGTTTAATATCAGGCCAAACTTAAGTACACTATTACTCAGCTCAACTTGGCTCATTTACACCACTACTGTTGAATAGAATTATCCCTCAAAAAATTATTGTAAATTGCTCACTTCTTTAAAATGGGTAATTTGGTTTTAATTGTGCAAATTTTTCACGAAGGTGGCAAATTCGTTATTTGTGCAAGTAAATATTTTCTTCCAAGTGCATATTGGAATGAGAGATTCATTTAAGGTAAGCAATTTTTTTTTTTAACTTGAAGCCAAGCTGACAACTATTTAAAAATTTTGTCAATAAACCATATTAAAGAAATTAATTTGGTAGGGCTTGGCATTGTCTTTGACAAACTTCTACTTTTTAACTAAATAATAACAATAACTTTAATTTAAATATATAATAAGTTGATTAATATCTTTGATAATCCTCCACACGCTTGAAGCAGCCCTGCCACACGTGCGAAATTAGGGCACCCATGCCCAGCTTCTTCTTCCTTCTCCCTATAAAGCTCCTCCCAAGCTCCAACCTTTACTCGTCGCAGTCGTCTCCCATCGCTGCCTCCATCTTCGAATAGATCATGGTACTTCCCCGATTCCCCAAAGTTCGATTCTTTCTGCGTTTTTATGCCGTTTTGATTCTCGTTTTGATGTTGTTGTGCATGGATTTGGCCATTCGTTTGTTGGTTTGTTGGTAACAGGGCACCGAGGCCGTGAACCCCAAGGCGTACCCCTTGGCCGATGCGCAGCTCACCATCACCATCCTCGATTTGGTGCAGCAGGCCGCCAACTACAAGCAGTTGAAGAAGGGCGCCAATGAAGGTGATTGCGGTGGTGCAACGATTCGATCTTTGTTCTGTTTTGGGGGGTTTTCTTAATTTTTTTGTGGCTAATATTTTGCAGCAACGAAGACGCTGAATCGGGGGATATCTGAGTTTGTGGTGATGGCGGCCGACACTGAGCCGCTTGAAATACTCCTACACTTGCCCCTCCTTGCGGAGGATAAGGTAACATTTAATTTCGTTTGGTCTTATTTTGTGTTACATAAGATTTGTTTTTTCCCCTCTGTTTTCTTAATGAGGCAGGGACTTTTGTTGATTGGTAGAAAGTTCTGTTTATCAGAGAAACTAGTTGGACAATACAAACCTGATAATTGTGTTTGGGATGCACATTGTTTCTTTTTTTCTCTCTCTATTTTATTGTTGGATATGCAATTAATATCCGACTCTTAATGTTTTTTTTCATTTGTTTTTTTGTACCATGATTATTACTGGAATTGTATGGCGGCCATTAACCTATGCATTTAATATCCGACTCTTAGATTTTTTTCTCATTTGTTCTTTGTACCATGATCGTTGTTGCCATTTGTTGGAATTGTATGGTGACCTGTAAAAATAATTTCCTTTTATCGATCACTTTTTATTCATTTCAGAGTATGATTTGAGATTGGATATTGTATGATTGCTACGGAATAGGATCTATGTCCTCGACCCGAGCTAGGTATGAGGAGGAGAAGTTCTTGTTCATCTCTCCAAACACTTTATGAGATGAGGTAGAAGGAAAAGAAGTTCTTAGCCATCTCCCCTCTCGTAATCCTGGCTATATATTACCCATTTTGCAATTTTCGTTCTGCTTGCAAATGGTTCATATTTTGTGGTCCTCAGTTAGCCAAGGGTTGGCCCGGTCATAACATGGCAATCATCCTTCTTATATTTTGTTTCCTTCCTTTGGGTGACTCAATGAGTTGATGTTGCCTATAATTCAGTTATTTAAAATCCATATTTGAAGTTCTAATTTACATGATATCGGAGTTGTCACACCTTTTTGTTGTCAAGCCTGTTGGTAGGTCGTGAAAAGGCAAAGTTATCAGGACAGCAGATTTTTTTCCACCGGTTGGATTATTTAGATTTTTTGGTGTTCAATTCTTTTCCTTTTTGTCAATTATAGCAAGGATTTTTTGGTTAAAGTCAGAATGGGGGCTACAAGGTCCTGCAATGTGCCTGTTTATTAGATCACTGTATGTGCATACTTCATGATTCTCAAACCTCTTATTGCTATAATAACATGGAATGTGTTGGTCTGTGTTAAGATGTTCTTCAAAGTATGATTATTTTCTGATAAATGTTTGTTGCCTTTGCAGAACGTGCCATATGTCTTTGTCCCTTCCAAACAAGCTCTTGGTCGAGCTTGTGGCGTGACAAGGCCTGTGATCGCATGTTCCGTCACAAGCAACGAGGGCAGCCAGTTGAAATCTCAAATACAACAACTGAAGGTACACTTACCACTCACATTGTTGTTCTTGTATCCGAGGATTTTGATGTCTATTTATCAGCAAATTTGGTTATTTGTGATTGCAGGATGCCATTGAAAAACTCCTGATCTAGCGCTTTCAGGAGAAACCTTTCGGCATGATGAGCCTCATTACAAAGGAGGCTTGGACTGAGGAAGTTGCTGGTGAAGGCACTTCATGTGAGCTTTAGACTTCGTATTTTAGTGTGACTGGGAAGCTTGTCGTGCTTTTGTTCGTATGTTGCTTGATGGTATCTCCACTTAAGTTGATTATGAGGATTTTTTTCCCCAAAGCATTTGAGATGTTGTGCACTATTTATTTATGAAACATAATGGATGTTGGCAGCTTTGCAAAATGGTTTGTTGCTTTGTTTAGACTATGCTATTAAGACATTTAGTTGAGACATTAGAGTGGATTTTGCGACTTATGCTCAACTCATTGGTCTATTTGTGATTGTGATATTGAGGCATTGAATTGGTAAAGAAATGGCTGACAGAGCAATTGTGCTACAGATTCTCGAAGTCGAGAGCCAGTCAGGTATACCCAGGTTGTAAACTCACGCGAGCTTGGGCTTCGCTTATTCTTCTTCTACTACCACCATAATGGTAGATACACAAATGAGAAACAAAATCACAAAAGGGTATTACCTGTCTTGAAACGTTAGAATAATACCGCAAGTGTACAAATACGTTGCCACTAATGTCAAGTTGAATTAGGGCCCTAGATATCACTAGGGGTAATTTCATGGGTCTAGTTTGAACATAGACGCAATTTTGTTGGATATGGTGGTTTATCAGTTTTATTCTTGGGTGTGGTAAATACAAAAAAATTGGGCGAGGTTGTAATTAACAGATTTGAGTACATAGAAGTATTGGGATAAGGTACACAGAAAACATATCAAAATATCTTTAAATTAGTGTGTTTTTAAAAATCTGAAAGCAGGTCAGTCAATTGATGTTAAAAAATAATTGATGTCAAAAAAGAAAAAAAAGAGTTGGCACTTATTTAGGCATCCTGCTTTTCATACATACATAAACTTTTGTACGAGGTGTAGTTTATATAAGTTGTATATACAAGAGATAATTCACTTTAATTTTTTTCCAAAATAAAATAAAAAACCACGTAATAAAATTAAACTTTCTTACGAGGTGTGGATTATACAAGTTGTATATACAAGAGATAACTCACTTTAATTTTTTTCCAAAAATAAAATAAAAAACCACGTAATGAGGTGTAGTTTATGCAAGTTGTATATACAAGAGATAACTCACTTTAATTTTTTTCCAAAATAAAATAAAAAAAAACCACATAATAAAATTAAACCCATCACTAGGGGTGTTAATTGAGTAGGTCGAATATAGCCTAAGTTCACTTGGGTTCAAATTTAACTCATTCATCTTCAAGTTCGAGTTGAGGTCAATAAATTTTAAACTAGACAAGTTAAAGTCATACACAAGGAAACTTAAATTTTATTTATCTATACTTTTAGAAAAAAAACAATTTATAATAAAATGAACTTTTAATGATCAAATAGTTGGTGCACGAAACTATTATATTATTATGCAAACTTATCATTAGAATACGATTTTAATTATCATTTTTAAAATTACAAATAAATAATTATGTAAAGAATATAAAAAATCTATTATTATTTAATATATAATACTGAACTTCAAACCGAATGCGTTCAAATTTCGATCAAATTTGAGCAACGAGCTCAATTCAAGTTGAGTTGAGACATTAAATTCGATTCAAATTTAAAAATCGTATTTAAGTTAAATTAAATAATTCAAACTTCGAATCGAGCTGAACCGATCGAAATACTCCCCGGTCGCTGGTTGTGTTACGACCTCACCCATCAGTTATCCCTCTCTGAGGCTAAGCCTCACCTCCTTTCATCGTGGCCATGGCCGCCACCGCCCCCTCCGATCAATCATCTCTCGACGTCACCCATTCGTCGTCGATCTCCTCCTTCCTCTCCCCCTATTAGTATCTTCCCCGTCGACAACGAACGAACAAGGCGCCGCCGCCGCCTTTCCCATTCCGTCCACCGAGTTCCATCCCCGCCAGGCCAGCGAGATTTTCACGGCAGGCAAGCTTTGGTGCCTTACCCCCCTTTCCCTTCCTTCATTTGTTTCCCATAACGCCGCGGCGGCGAATCGCCGGCGTCGTATCGCTTGCGGGTGGATTTCGTGTCGTCTACCCCCGCCGACGCTGTGAAGTCGGCGATGGTCTTATCTTACCGCCGACTTATCTCTCGACAGTGCAAGCGATGAACTTTCAATGCTTCGTCGAAAGCATATGCTTCGGAAGTAGTTTTGATTGAGCTGTTATTGTAGCTGAATGCGGGGACAGCCAGGTGCCTGGTTTGGCTTGTACATTTTGGATGATGCAAAATAAATTGATACTTTTGAGTTATTTGGACTATCTGTTGAAATATCGTATTTGGGTTTATGAAGATGGTGGAAGCTATAGAACTTGGATAAACGTGGAGGATGAATAGACTGTGGTTTTGCTGTCGTTGAATTCCTCTATTTCCTGTCTTGGCTAGGCCTTTCGTGATGTCCATGGTACATGATTTTTGTGGCCTTGTCAAAGAGCGACGGCATAGTTTTATGTGCAGCTTAGTTTATCTGCCATGGGTAGATATCGGCCCCTTTGTTTCTTGTATGTTTGAAAATGAATGATGTGGGTGCTGAATGTGAGATTCTGGAAGAATGATAAAATAAAATAAAATGAAATTCAAGACTAGCGGAGGTGTGGTTGTTCTGTATTCCAATAGCATTTTTTTTCATCTTTGCTACGGTTCTCATAGTATGGTGTCTGAAACTTGTCCTCTTTGTTGGGAAGATGATATACGTGGTGGGATTGAATGGTTTCTGTTTTGTTGTCCAGGATAACCCAAGTATGTCATCAATGGCTAACTGGCATTTAAGCCGAGTGGCCCGCTTTTGCACAGCCAGTGTACCAGTAGGAATTCCGGTGTCGGCTGCATCAACAAGAGTCTGCACCTCTTTATCGAAAATTATGTGTCAGATGGCGTCCAATGCTCCTCAACGGTCAGAAGAATGGTTTGAGCTGCGTAAAAACAAGCTAACTACAAGCACGTTCAGCACTGCTCTTGGTTTTTGGAAAGGCAACCGACGAGCAGAGCTATGGCATGAAAAAGTGTATGCATGTGGACCTGAAGATGTTGCTGCTGCAGCAAATTCTGCAATGAATTGGGGGGTTCAGAATGAGCCAGCTGCAGTGGAAAGTTACCGTCGTATCACAGGTCGTGAAGTGGATTTTATGGGGTTCATTACACACATGGACGAAAGGTATGGTTGGCTTGGGGCATCCCCCGATGGTGTCCTTGGATCTCTTCCTGACGGTGGTATTTTAGAAGTGAAGTGTCCATATAATAAAGGAAAGCCTGAACTTGGGCTCCCTTGGTCGTCCGTGCCATATTACTACATGCCTCAGGTGCAGGGCCAGATGGAGATTATGGGACGGGATTGGGTTGATTTGTATTGTTGGACTCCAAACGGAAGTACATTATTTCGAATGGGCCGTGATCCTGTTTATTGGAATTTGGTAATTGGAATTCTGCATGAGTTTTGGTGGGGTTATGTGGTTCCCGCAAGAGAAGCAATATTAAACGGGGATGAGGAAGTTGTTAAGCGGTACATGCCACCGCCAATGCATCAACAAACAAAACTAGTGATAGCAAGAAGTTTAAGGTTAGCTACAGAAGCAAGGCTGATATGCAGGGAGATTGCTGGTCACCTTGAGTTCAATAGATAATTCTTGGACATATGGAAAGATTTGGATAAGGAATTAGGTGAGTTACTCCATCATTTTAGAGGCATCTGTTTGGTCTTGTATCGTTTGACATAATGAGCCCACAAGTTATATTTTCATGGGAGCAATAGTTTTCCACTTGTTCAGTGGTTGTCTTTATTTGCAACAGAATTAGTTTTTTTTTTTAATAATGGCTCAAATCTGAATATCCCCTGAGCAATTGGTTCTCTTTTGTACAGGATAATGAGTTAAAGTCTGAAGAATTAGTGGACTAACAGGGCATTGGCATCTACGGAAACTAATGTCAGTGGCTGTTTTAGGATTGGGGAGATGCAGTTTGGTGATCCTAAGGAAGTTTCTTGATTAATTCGGTCCTCAAGTCATTAAGTTGGTAGCAAAACACCAATCTTTCACACAGGTTTTTATTTTATAATTATGTTTTGATGTAGTCTATTCTACCACTTGAATAGAAGAGGCCATTATGTCATCTTTATGAATTGAAAAATATGATCATGCATTTCTTCCATACTGCATGATATGTGATTGTATGGTGGAAATCTTTGAATTTATTCAGTGCATTCCGCTGTTGGAACTCTTACATTTAAGCCTACTTCATTTGTGTGGATCAAATGTACCCCTGATTTCTGGATGGTCAATCTCAAAACCTCAATTCTTGGAGCATTAAGGATGATTTTATTCTGCTTACTTTCATCACTAATGTCGGCTTGTTGACTTCTAGTAATCAAATTGGGTTACACAACCAACAAAAGAGAACATTCATGTCTAGTCAGTCTTCAAGCACATAAGCTTGAATGAAGAATTGTTAAATCTCATCATGTGCATTCAAGTGATGACTCTGAACATCAGCTGTTTAAAAGTGTGTCGTACAAGTTTTAGACAATCGCAGTGTTTTTAATCAGGCATTGAAAAGCCCGGAAAGTTGCATAACCTTGTTACATTGATCCTTGTAACAAAGCTTCTTGATTGTAGTATGTTTTGATGTCCCTGTGAACTGCCTTGAAGTTGTTAATGAATCCAGCAAATTTGATAGAAGATCATCGGCAAAGTAGTGAGATTGCCCAACGATTGTTCTGTTAGTGCCTAATTTGATTGAGAGTGAGTATCATGGGGCCATTCTCCTTTTATGCCTGGTACTACGGCATTGAAATCTACATGTGATTACCAGCCTGTGTTGGCAAGAGGAAGACTTAGCTTAAGGCTGATTTGGTTGTACCTTCCTTCACTGTAATGTAATGTTGGTATTGAAGTTAAAAGCCGTTGAGTTTTGCTATCGGCCAACATATGCCCACTTTTGCTTGTGGGTGTGATTCTTTTTGTTTTTGTCAACGCATGGATTATGTATATTATTATTATGGTTTACCCAAGCGTTCTTGTTATGTTATATTTTTTCACAATTTTTTTAAAAAGAATGTGCTTAGAATATAGTCTTCCTAGTTTCTGTCGAAAGTTAAAAAGTTTTATCAATATGAGTCCATGTCAAATCCGACTAAGCATCTTGACTTGAAAGCTCTTCAAGTTAGATTTTAGTGGCCATTTAGATCAAGTCTTCGACATTATTTGTTTCTCATTTAAATCACTCTATTTAATCTTTCAAGCATTCTATCAGATATTTATGTTCACACCCAAGTATGAGTTGTAAATGGGTTGTAATAGTATTAATATATTCACGTTTTTAAAGAATGACATTTTTTATGTTGACTCTCAGTATTAGTGGGCTCCTAGTGAGTGGGTCTTTGTATCCAAACCAAGATGAAAACTTTTGTATTTAACTAATAATCATTGATTATGTTATCAAATGCGGACAAAGGTTTAAAAGAAGACAGCGGATAATATTAATCTACAATCTACAAGAACAATATAAAATATTTAGGTTTTACTCAGATTATTATTTTGTCGGGCTTATGCTAATTTCGAGTCAAATTGAGCCAAATTAACTTTTAGACCGTACGAATATGTTATAGAGATTGAGTATGATTAATATATAGATAACAACTTCAATTATTTTGTAACAGAAGATAAGTTATCAGCGTGCATTTGAGGTTTATAAGTTTTTATTTATGTTAGCTAAAAATTTCACGAATAGATCTAAGTCGTTGCAATATTTAATATCTGTTTGGTCTTTTCCACGGTACCTCTTTTACACATCTCGTGGATTTTAGATTATCAGATTGACCCTTGGCCCCAATTTGATTTGAATCTCAGTTATTCATCTTATTGAGTTCAGGGTTTCGAGGCTCATTTAGATTTCTTACTTCGATTTTTGTCTATAAAGTCTCCTTTTGGCTTCGAGTCAGTTTTCTTTTTTTTTTGGTCTTTACTCGAGCTTTCTGTCTACAAGCATGGAGGCTGCCACTGGTCAAGATCGATGAAGGGGAGGACGAGGAACGTGATGGCAGAGTCTGGCTGTTGGTTGGACGAAAAATGATCAGAAGGGGCAGTATCGCCACCGGGTACGGCGATATTG
>JAVDBV010002126.1:0-23876 GCA_032619315.1 Piper longum
ATATATATATAATATATATATATATGTTGTCAATGTAGTTTGCAGACAGTTTTATGAATTGAATAAAAGTTTCTTACAGTTTATTGCCGCTTGGTTTAGTTCGTATATCCTTCACTTCATGTTCTTCCTTGAGGATCAAGGAAAACCTAGAGGAAGATGCTAGCTACATCTATACTCTAGTTTATTTTCATTGCAGATTGCATCAACTGGTTATAAGAGCCTGTCGATCTCTGGTTTCCTTGGCTTTTGTCCACAATCTACCGCCAATTCCCTTGGAAATTTGGGACAGATTTACTGCAGTAGCTTGCTTCCTACATTCTGCCGCCAACATCTTGGTTGTTTTGGGACAGGTTGTTGCTTCTTCTCCTTCTTTTGCAGTTTATTTACATCAAGATTGTTCTGCCATCGTGTGCCATCTGCTGCCCTAGTTTTGTTCTTCAAAGGCACAGGCTAGTCTACCTTGTCTTTCATTGTTCTACACATTACAATCTTAAGTTACTAGTTGCAATCGATCTGCTGTTTATTTGCTATCTATTTGCTCCTTATTTCCTGCTATATCTGCAATTGATTTGCTTCCTATTTGCTGTCGGTTCCCATGTTGATTACTCTAGTTCCTCCCCTATCATACACAACAACTAGAGATGTTATTACAAGGACAAACAGCCCTACTCCAACGTGTGGACTCAATTTTTGTCCAAGTTGAGCATATCAAACAACAACAAACATCTTTGGAGGACATACTCTTCCACACTACAGTTCGTCTAGACATTTTAAACTCTATGGTGTGTGGTGATCATAGCTCTTTTCTTGCTCTTAAAAGCCATGCTATTGCTGCCCCTTCTACTTCACAAATTATGGAAGTCCCCTTCAAGACTCCCATTCATGATACTTGCAGTTAACAACTCAAGCAAAGCCAACCAAAAACTACCCTACCTCATGATGATGAACGGCCATCTTTGCCACCTTACACTAGCCACTCTATGAGCCTTTTAATCAGCCTGTTCCTCCAAAAAACCCCTTTGATGGTAACTCTAAACAATGGCAAAGCAGGCTGAAATTTGATCTCCCAGAATTCCAGGGTAATTATGGAACAGATGAGGTTCTGGATTGGTTATAAACTACTGAACATATCCTGAAAATTTTTGGGGTTTCCCCTCTGGCTAGAGTGGATGTTGTTGTGTTTCGTTTAAGGGATACTGCAAGTTCTTGGTGGAGATTTTTATCCACTTAGCGCGAGCAGCTTGGAGAGTTACAAGTGACATAATGGACTGATTTTCGAATTGATATGAAGAAACAATTCCTTCCATACAAGCACAAGCAGCAATTATTTGCTCAATTGTGTGCTATTCGACTAGGGAACAAGCCAGTGCAAGAATATACAAAAGAGTTTTATAGCCTTGTCAATCGCACTGAAGCTGTTGAAGGTGAAGGTGATGATAAGCTGATTGCTAGGTATTTGTTGGGCCTTCTTGCTGATTTGCAAGAGAGATTGTATGGATTAAACTTCACTAATGTGCCGGAAATCATTCCAAAGTTGAATATTTTGAGGGTCTTTTGAATAAAGCTTCACGCAGACCCACTTCCTCCTTCACAAGTGTTTCGGTCACAACAAGTTGGAGATGCTCCTAATGCTGGTAGTAAGCCTCAATGGTTCCTAGCTCTTGGCCAGCGATAAATAATGAGACTCAAGCAACAACTTTGGGGCCTCCTTTTTGGGGTTGTACTACAAATACTACAATCCTTCCGGCCTTGATACAATTGTCAAAATCCTGGACATGTATCTGTTGATTGCACTAATCGCTAACTGCTTGCTCATTGTGATGATGATTGTGAGGTGGATGTGGATTATGATCCTTCCGGCCTTGATGATGAGCCTAATGATGACCCTGATTAAGAGGATTTCATATGTTATCCTCAAGAGTTTTCGAGGCTTTTCTTTCTCACTCCTTAGCAGCCTACAGAAGATTGGAGACAACGTTCTATTTTAAGCACTACTTGTCACATTCGAGGGTATGCTGCAAAGCTGATTATAGATCCAGCTGCTAGTGAGAATCTGATTTCTGATAAAGTTGTTAACAATTCACAACTTTACAAGTTAGCGTAGCTAGCTAATTCTAAAACAGTACAGGTATTTAAAGGTGTCAAGTTCCATTTTTTATGGCCAGTTTCAAAGACACTATTTTATGTGATGTCAGGTTAGCTTGGCTTGTTATATATTACTTGGAAGACCTTGGCAATTTGATCTCAGAGTGAAGTGGGATGGCGATACCAATGTCTATTTTGTGATGTATAACAACAAGCAGGTTAACTTCCATCCACAATAAACTGTCAACCCTAGGAGTATAGCTTTCGTATGCCTTCCTCTTGCTGATTTTCTAGCTGAAGTTGACAATGAAGGGATATGTTTTGTATTAGTTGTGCATGGCCATGTAGACTCTCCTCACCTTTTGTCTCTTCCTCGCCACTTCAATGCCAAGAGGTTCTTTCAGACTATGGAGATGTATTAGTTGATGACTTCCTCCCGGACTTCCACCTATGAGGAGTATCCAACATCAAATTGGTATCTTCACTGATGCGGCTATTCCGAATTGGCCACATTATCGTCTGACTCCATGTCGTTATACAGAGCTTCACCACCAAGTTGAGGAGCTTATTGATCGTGGTTTTATTTGACAGAGTACTAGTCCTTGTGCAGTTCCAACTTTACTAGTACCAAAAAAGGATGGCTCCTGGTGAATGTGTGTTGATAGTTGCACTGTGAACAAAATAACAGTGCATTATAGTTTTCCTATGTGTTGATGATAAGTTGGAGAATTTGAGTGAGTCTACTATATTTTTGAAGATTGATTAGAAGAGTGGATATCATCAGATTTGAATCAAGCTTGGTGATGAGTGGAAAATTGCTTTCAGGACTTGAGAAGGATTATATGAATGGTTAGTTATGCCCTTTGGATTATCTAACGCTCCTAACACATTTATGAGGGTCATGAATGGGACATTGCGGCCTTTCATTGGCAAGTTTGTTGTTGTTTATTTTTTATGACATTCTTGTTTATAGTCATGATGAGGCTTGTTATTTACAAAACTTGGGAGAAGTTTTTATTGCACTGCACATAGACAAATTATATTCTAATCCTTCTAAGTGTTTATTTTATGTTTTCAAAGTGATTTTCCTGGGTTATGAAGTTTCTACGGAGAGTTTGAAGCCAGATGGATCTAAGATTAAAGCCATTCAAGATTGGAAGACTCCTACTATTTCTCAAGTTCGATCTTTCCATAGTTAAGTTAGTTTCTACCGTTGTTTTATTAAGAATTTTAGCTCTATTATGACTCTTATTACTGATCTGATGGCAAATAAAGAGTTTGTTTGGACTCAAGAAGCAGATGATGCATTTGATTTGATCAAGAAGTGTATTACTGAGGCTCTATGTCTAGCTTTGCCTAATTTTGAGAAGTTGTTTGAGGTTGAATGAAATGCCTCGAAGTCAGGTATTAGTGTTGTTTTGAGTGAGTTGAAGCATCCTTTTTTATTTTTTAGTGAGAAACTTACCTGTTCTCATTTGAATTATAGCACTTATGACTTGAAGTTGTTTGTTGTAGTGTGCTCTCTTCAGTATTGGTGCCACTACTTCCCAATGAGTTTGTAATTTGTTCAGATTATGAAGCTTTGAAATATTTACATGGACAACAGAAGTTGAGTGCTAGACATGCTAAGTGGATTAATCACCTCCAAGAATTCATTTTCACTTTGAAGCATAAGTCTGGATCTCAGAATAACGTAGCTGATCCATTAAGTCGTAAACATGCCTTGGTGACTTGTATGTAATTTGATGTTTTGTGAGTTGAATGTCTTAAGGATGTCTTTCTAGCTGATCCATTTATCGGCCCCATTATTGACTCTATTAGTTGTGGTGTTAGTTCACAATTTGTTTATTCATGATGGGTACCTGTTTCTTGGCCACTCACTATGCATTCTTGAGGGATCTCTTCATCACTTGCTAGTGAAGGAAGCACACAACTTTGGTCATTTTGCTCGTGACTAGACCATTGCTCTACTATGCCCCAGATTTTTTTGACCTTCTTTGGATCGAGATGTATCTATCTTTGTTAAGAGATGTCATGTTTGCCAAACAGGTAAAGGTACTTCTACCAATGCAGGTAAGTATACTCCATTGCATATCCAGATGGTCCTTGGATTGATATTTCCATGGATTTTGTTATTGGACTTCTGTGTACTACGAGAGGATGGGATGCTATCTTTTTAGTTGTTGATAGGCTCTCTAAAATGGCTCATTTTGTAGCTTGTCGGATGTCATATGATGCATCAGAGGTGGCTAATTTGTTCTATGCAAATGTAGTTTGCTATCATGGTATTCCGAAGAACATAACTTTCGATAGGGATACTCGCTTTATGAGTTTTTTTTGGAAGAGTTTGTGGAAGTTGATGGGTACTTTTTTACAATTCAATAGTCCCTATCATCCATAGACAGATGGTCAAACTGAGGTGGTCAATCGCACTTCAAGAAACATGCTGCACACTGGAGTCAAGTCTTTTGGGAAATGTTATGTTGTACTTCCTAAGATTGAATTTGTGTTTAGTCATTCTAAGAATAGTAGCACGGGATTTTTACCTTTCGAAATACTTATGGGCAAGAATCCTCAAGGTCCACTTGATTTTATTCCTTTACCAGATACCGGCAAGCCTCACTTGAAAGCAGTTGATTTGGTTGATCATTTGAAGGCTATACAACTTCAGGCTCATGCAGACATGGAAAATTCTTATGATAGATACAAGGATGCTGATCATCATAGAAGAGAAGTTACATATCATGTAGGTGATCTTGTATGGGCTTATTTGTCAAAGGAATGATATCCTCAAGGGACATATCACATGCTTATGCCTAAGAAGGTTGGACCATGTGCAATATTGGAAGTGTTTGGTAACAATGCATATAGAGTTCAGCTCCCAGGTGAGTGGAATATTCATGATATCTTCAATGTGTCTCTTCTTCAACCTTTTTTGGTGAATTTGAAGTTGAGAACTCGAGGGCGAGTTCTTTTTCAGAAGAGGAGATTTGATGATGTTGAGTATCAAGATATTATCACTCATTTGCAGCCAACTTTAGAACCACCTATAGATGAGGAGAACATTGAAGAAGTGTATTACAACAAGGCTGAACATCGTAAGATAACTAAAGTCTACTTTAGGAGACATAAGCAGTAGCAGTTTCCTAATTTAGATATTTAGTTACTTTCCTATTTCAGATGGGAGTTTATTTACAGCTTTCTTATTTTAGCTAGGACTTCTATATTTCCAGATTAGATCTTTTATTTTAGTTAGTAGTTAGAGTTCCTATTGGCACTAGGAGTCTTAGTGCATTATGAGTCTTTCCTTGATCGACATCTTTTATTTTATATATATATATTTCGTCAATGTAGTTTGCAGACAGTTTTATGAATTGAATAAAAGTTTCTTCCAGTTTATTGCTGCTTGGTTTAGTTCGTATATGCTTTGCTTCTTGTTCTTCTTCGTTGAGGATCAAGAAAAACCTAGAGGAAGGTGCTAGCTACATCTATACTCTAGTTTATTTTCATTGCATATTGCATCCATAATTCTGTTGGTTTGATTTATGGAGTCAAATGTTATAGCTTGAAAAGTTCTTTTATTGTTTCTGGATACTAGTTTTCTATGTGTGTATATGTGTATTCTAAATTTATTGCTTCTCTCTTTTTCTCTTAAAAGGAAGCTGAAGTACAAGAGACAAAGAAATTAAAGTTATCTCATGTAAATAATGCATTAATGAATGAGAAGCTACTGGAAGAGCAGAGGCGAAGAGAATTGGCTGAAAAAGAGCTGCTTGAATTTAAGGCAATCCAGTTGGATGCAAAGAAGCTTGAGGATGAACTTATCTCATGGAGATCAATACTGGATGATGTTCCTGATATCACTTGTCGTGATGATGTTCCTAAGAAGTTAGCCAGCTTGGAACAGTAAGGAAACATTTAATTCAGTACTACCACCTTAAAACATGTTCCTATTTTATGATCTTTCTATGTGATTAGATTCCATTTATATGTTTTTTCATTTGTTTGCTCATTTGTTTCTTTTGTTATTGCAGAGAGGTCATTGAATGCATGCTTCATGCTGGAAAGGTGAATGCCCGTGTCAAGGAGTTGGAGGTGGCGTTGGAAGCTTCAGATCTTGATAAAAAACATGCTCAAATGGAGGCGCGCTTGGCCGTTGACAAAGTAGAAAAAGTTGAGTTGGAGATTAAAAAGCTGAAGTTAATGGTGAGACATACTGTTTGTTCTATCTGGTAATCAGTCACCTTAAAAGTTGTATATTAGTTTTAAAATTTTTTCTCTTGCCATACAATTTAGAAAGTGACATTTGACTGCTTAGCATTTTGTTATAGGTCGTTAGCTTGCAATCTTGATTACTAGAAATTCTCTCATAGAGCAGCCTCAAAATAGGGACATGTATAATTGGCATGGAACCATTCTGGGCCAGCCCCATGTTGATTGCCATTGGTATCGTGGGTGGTCATTCAGATGGAGATATGCTTCTATAGGTGCATTTTGCCCTTTTTTTTGTATGTGTTTTTTAGATACTTTTAGTGGATGAATTCCGATTTTTGTGCTATATTTAGGCCCCTTAAATTTTTCATGCAATGATCATACATTCGAGATGTTCCATGTAGCCAACTTTCCATTCAGACCCTGGGATTCCAGACATGATTGGAATAGCCTGTGTATAGGGTCACATTGTTAAGAAAAAAGGTGGTAGAGAGGAGAGGATAAGGGCTGATGGGGATTGATAGAGAGTAGAGACAGGGAGAGAATTTCAGAGTGGGATCATTACTGGACAAGATGTAGGATGGTGAAATCTGATAGTGGCAAGCGGATATAGATGACTCAGAACTGATGTCTTAATCTCAACACCATGTTGAGATCTGTGTTCTAAAAAACCCATGAAAATTATAGTCATTTATTTCTGTTTAGCTTTAGCCTTTTAGGTTGATTATGATTTCCTTATTGTTCATTGTGTGTGGTTGCACGATCTGTCTCTGGTCATATCATGTGACTGAGGAGTTGTTTTGAAGTGTTGTGGCCACAAAATCTCAAACTCAATTCTTTGAATTCTTTCTACCTTTCTATCAAGAAGTTACAACTTCGATAGTTTAATACCATCTTAACTGTTTTTTACTGGCCTTTTCATTTAATCACAGCTTTCAACCATTACTGAAGAAAGAGACAGATTAAGAAAGCAAACTGGGACACCAAAGAAGGGTGGTGGAGAGAATGGAGCAGGAAGGGATGAAGCCATAGTTAAGGTAGCAGACTGATCTCTTGCCTTTTCTTTCCTGCATGATATTTTTGTATTTTATGTGACTACTTCAGTTTTAGATTTATTCTATAGCTGAAACTCGATGTATGTTTTGCTTGATTTTATTGCAGGAGGCTGAAACTTCCTTTTCTGTGCGAGAGTCTAGTCTTATAGAGTTGGAATATAATTTGCACGAACAAAGGGAGCTCATTAATCGTCAGTGCCATGAGATTGAGTTGCTTAATGAAAAGTTGAACTTCGAAGTTAAAAAAATAAAGTCTCTGGAGCGGGAAAGTGACAGGTTGCGGGCAGAGATTTCCCTCTTAGAGTCAAAGGTACATCTTTCCTTAATTCTGTGAGAACAGCTAAATACTACACATTAGAATCGTTTTGGGTAGTGAGTCTATTTAAGCCCTAAAGCTTGGATATTTTAACTAGATGGTGTGAATTTTCGAATGCTTAACTGAATCTGGGTCTTTTTTGCACCTCTATAATTTCAGTGAAATTATGTGTGTTTTTCTTGATGCTAGGACTTTCTATAGAAAACAGTCATAAATCATGTCCCATCTATAGCATTGATGATAGGATTGTGAGCAATGGATGGATGAAAAAATGGCTGCTATTTCATTGGCCCCCTGTTTTATGTGCTGCGACTGTGTTTTTGCCTTTTGTGTCTAGTTTTTTTTCATATAATCTATTTCATGCCTCAGTGAGATTATTCAAAGTTAAACTTGTTAGATGGAGTTATAGTGGAACTAGGAAGATGTTAAGTGAACTATGGTGCAGATATTAGTACTTGTTCATAATTATTGGTTGATGGAATATGAAGATTGACATAGTTGTTCTCTAGCTCTACCTGCTTTTGTTTTCAATACCTTGAATCTTTCAATTGCGATTAAAAGTTTTTTCCTTCTTTGACTCTGGTTTTTGTCATACGATGGAATGCATAGAAGATAACTTACACTAACTTACACACTTTACTGCATTCAATTTTCTGAACTTCGAGAGATCCCTTTCTTGTGTATGGTAATTCTGGTTGATTTTATTTATTTATTATTTTTCTAACTGTTTGGACTTTAAGAATTGGAGGAGGTTCATATTGGGTTCTTGACTCCTGTATATGCTGTTTTCATGCCAGTATTTGTGTATTGATGTAAGAATCTTATTATTTTTCTTCACCATATATCAAAAAATACATGGATCCTAATCATACGCCTACAAATGACAAAGATGTGATGGGTGGATGCACTTCATGATTCCAACCCTCCTTTATCCGGGCTTGGGTTAGGCAATACATGAGAACTAATGGAGTTGCATTGATGTGAATCAATGAAAATAATATCTTTAGCTCAAGTGAGTCTGGCGTCTGCTTGTAACTGCCCAAAGTCTCCCCAACATATCCATCATATCAGATTTTGGTGGTAGTTGTATAATTGTGTAATATGTGTTTTTTATCGATGTTGGTTCTTTTCATACAGCTTACACTTTAGACCAAGTATTTGGCTGAAGTTTGTGATACTTCTTTATTATAGTTGGGTCATGGCGATTACTCTGCTGCAAACACAAAGGTATTGCGAATGGTCAATACCCTGACTTTGGATGATGAGGTTAAGCATACGATAGAAGTTCTTCAAAATGAGCTACAGAAAGCTCGGTCAAAGCTGCAGGCAGTTGAAGATTTAAAATGCCAATCAGGTACTGACAGTACTCTTTTGTAATGCATGATTTTCTAAATAAGTTCTGTTAATGCAGCAGAAGGATGCACTTCCTGCATTTGCTTCTTTGACGATCCTCTAGCTATGTTGGTAAATGCTTAAATGATATGGAAAAGAAGATAGTAAAAGGAGAAGTTGACCCTTAGTGATGCACAATATTATCAAGAATGTCAACTGTATGATTTTGAAGGAACTATTTTAATGCAAGTTCTTAGCATTATCAATACCAGCTTGATAATTTCTAGATATAATTATATCATTACATAAATAATGATGATGATGATAACATCGCAAGTGGATGTAGGCGCTGTGCAAACAGTTGGTTCATTTAAAAATTGAACCAAACCGAAAACCAAACTAACCGAATTAACCAATGTGGATACCCAAACAATAATCGAACTAAAATCGTTAACCAAACCAAGCAAACCAATCTAGTTTGGTTCAGTTTGATTCTATCGAATTCCACCTGAACTAACCAATTAAATGTTTTTTTATGTTTATTTTTCTGTTTTTTAATTTTTATTTTAAAACAAAAATTTGTGTATTTTTCTGGGTTTTGTAAACGTTTAAACGTATTTGTTTGTCACTCTTTTTTGTATTGCCATACTATTGTTCTCTTTTATCCGCATTCTTAATAGTAATAATAAGTAAAAACCAATTTGAACAGACCAAAATTGAATGCCATCAACACACTGAAAGAGAATCTAATCTAGTAAACTGTGACAATTTTTTTTCCAATTTGGAGAGTAGCAGGACTATCTATTCAAAGAAGTAAACCATAACGACGCTTGCATGAAAAATAACTTAGAAATAAAGGATAAAACCATAAAAGGTTACAATAGTCGTGTTGAAGTAAATATTTAGTGGTTTCCTTTCCTAACGGTTTGAACTTTGGGACAAGTTGTTAGACTATCTAAAATTTACAAGGTATAAGAGCCAAAGTTCGGCTCATGGTGTGAATTAAATCAAAGTATTAAATCTTGGACCACTATTCTTGCTCAACTTTAATGCAAAGTTGACACATAGGATAGACTTAACCACTCGAGGTGTCAAAAGACGGAAGGCTTGAAGGAATCTAATGCCCAACCAAAACACATGATCATACCAAAACATACACAAATCCCTTGGGTTAGGCTCATGCAAATAAGTCATCTTAAAT
Organism: Piper longum; assembly: GCA_032619315.1. Lineage (NCBI taxonomy): Eukaryota > Viridiplantae > Streptophyta > Magnoliopsida > Piperales > Piperaceae > Piper > Piper longum. Next base: position 10,202 of record JAVDBV010002126.1, read on the forward strand.
TAATCCAAATTACAGAGAAGACTTTAAATCTAAGAAAAAAAATCTGGGAGTTTCCCTTGTAACTAGGATATGGGAAAAATTTTACAAAGTTGTATAATTTCACTATTTATAAAAATCACACACAAGCATTCACATTTCACACATAGAAGCATTTCAGAGGTGTTCCACCTCGTTCACATCACATCACATCACATCACATCACATTATCGATCATTTTCATTACAATTGTATTTCATTCTTTAGACGGTTGGTTTGCTTGACCTTAACATAGGTCCTTTTACTTACAAAATAAAGTCTAGAAGCTTCTCAAACCCATGTTTCTTCTTCGCTTCAGGTACCTCCACTAGTAATATGGTTTAGCGTATCTGGATTAATATTTATCCTTCAATTCCAGGACTCTAGGTCTTGGAGAATTCTTGCACAAAATAGGTTCAGCCTACATGCCCCAGAGAATACCGTACGTTTGCAAAACATTTCAAGCACTAGCTAGTTAGAATAATTTTGACACAGTCTAAGATAGAACAACTTTGTATTTCAAGGCTTGCAGGCTCTTGCATGAATTCAAGGTGGCTCACTAGCATAGAATACTATTTTCATTATACAATCCACTAGCCTTGTAACACCTTGAATCTGGTTCACCTAAGAATCGGATCTAAATACACTTAAGAATCGGATCAGAATACTTATGATCGAGGCGAGTCATGTCTAAATCGATTAATCTACAAGACTCGAACGACAAACAGACCAAAGCAATCGTCGTGGCGTCTTGAGAAAGAAAGATACCACTAAATGGTGGCTCACTAGCATAGAATACTATTTTCATTATACAATCCACTAGCCTTGTAACACCTTGAATCTGGTTCACCTAAGAATCGGATCTAAATACACTTAAGAATCTGATCAGAATACTTATGATCGAGGCGAGTCATGTCTAAATCGATTAATCTACAAGACTCGAACGACAAACAGACCAGAGCAATCGTCGTGGCGTCTTGAGAAAGAAAGGTACCACTAAATGTGTAACCAACACTCAACAGGAAAAGATGAAGGGATGCATGCAACAACCTAATAAGAAGCTACGTGCAATGATATGACATGAAATCACTCAACATGTAGCATGGACAAAAATATAGGTAAATAAAATAAGGGGGCAAGTATATCAAGCAACAGCTGAAGCTAAAATCTTAGTGTCCCATTAGGAAACTTGATATCATTTCTGATTTGCTACTATAAAAGCTATTTCGAGCATCATCATGATACATCACATAAAATATGCAAAGGCAAGCATCAAACCTAGACAAAACCACGAAAGAAAACAACGACATGCTGAGCACAAGTGTGTCTAGTAACTATATGTCATTCTAGCAAAGCCGACCCAACATAGGAGCACAAGACCTATATATATAATAGGAAAAACATCAGCAACAAGTGTCATTAGTCCGGAAAATAACTAGTACAAACTGGCAAGTGGAATCTTATTTCTAAGAGATTGGAAAACAATATATAATCTCTATAGGAACACCCAAAGGGCATCTGCTGAGGAGCTATCAAGTTGTAGACTCGATAGCATCCCGAACTAAATTATTGTTGTGCCATTCTCGGCAAATGCCTCTCTATGCAATAATTGGTCCCACTCTCAGGGAAAAAAATACATATTTTAAGCCCTCTCCAAACCTCTATATAACACTTGGTCAAGAGTATAAAGGCCGACTGAATAATCTTAGGTAGTCGCCTTTAGTATCCTTTGATACCACAAGTTTAGATGTGCGTTGTACACAACAGTACCTCTCTTCGGGTGTGCGGAAGCTCAAGACGTAAAGTTGTATAATCTTACCCCAATAGGTATTGGATGTGACATTAAGTTGAGGGATCTCATAGGTGGTGGAGTCGCTAGCAACGAATTCGATGGCAATAGTAGGCGGGGCTAGGCTCAATCGGTCGGCCGTTGAGTGGGGAATGTGTTTGGGGTGATGGCCAACTGTGTTTGGGTGGTGACTAGCCGGAAAACAGCCGAAAAGTGGGGAAAAAGTTTCCGAAAGTGGCAATGTTGCCGGTGGTAATCGCAGCCAAGGTGAGGGTTGGGGGTCTCAAATCTCAGCCTCGGTGAGGAGAAGCTGTCGGGATTGTTGGCCTTGCCGAAAGAGGCATATCGGCCCCAGAAAAGGCCCTAAAGCGGCATCTACAGCGGCGCCGTCGGGGCTGGTGCAGAGTCTGGATCAATAGCTAGTCATGAGGTGATTGCGGTGGTACCGGTCCAGTGGCCGAAGGCGGGTCGGAGACTTGTTGGTAGCAGTCCAAAGTGGCGGGGGCGTTAGGATAGGAAATCATCCAAAATGAGGAGAATCTCTTGGAAAATGGGTGGCCAATGCTAGGGTTAATTGTGCACCACCTAGATCTTGCCACGTGGTTGTTTGACAATTCGTGGGTTTCGTGGGATAATACAATATATATATATATATATATATGTATATACACATATATATATATATATATATACATATATATATATATATAATTGGAAAGCTTGGATAATAGACTTGGACAAAAGTCGAAATTGACTTGAATCCTTAAAGTGACTCTATGGATAGAAAGTTAAACGGGTCTCAAAATCGTGAACTCAATCAGATAAAGATTTGAGATTCAAATTAAATTGGGCCCACAACGGTAACCTGTTAGTCTGAAATCCCTATGATGCATGCAAAAGAGTTACCTTGAGAAAGCCCAAATGAATACTAAATGCTATAACCTAAATCTAGCCCTAAAACCCTGTTCTAACACGAGTAAGAACCCTTATACTTCGAATATACGCTAATAGCTCATACTCTGCTGAAGTATAACTAAAGCTATCATCTGTATATTGGGCATACCCAACCTTGATGAGATGCTCATACAGCTATCTGGGCCTTATACTCATGGTCTGAAAACTCAACCAATTCAAAACTGACACAAACCGGGTAAGACAATAAGCGGGTAAAACCCCAAGGGTAAAACCCCAAGGGTAAAACCCTAATCCGAAGTTGGGGTTTTACATCCTCTCCCTTTATAAAAATTTCGTTTTCGAAATTTTTCACATCAATTGCGATCGGAAGACTCAACTACAGAAGCCATTGAGCGGGCAAGATTGTACTTGCTTAGCTATGACCTGGAGTGTAGCTGCGTTGGGGTGGGCATTGGGGGGGGGGGGGGGGGGTAGTTTAGGTAATAAAAATTGAACATCCTCCTAAAAATAAATCCTAAAAATGCAAAAATAAAATATAATAAATACAATAAAAAATGATGTAGGGGATAGGGTAGAGAAGATAAATGACCGATTTATCCGATTCAAGTGAACTGATTAGATTCAATGACTCCCTTCCAATCCGATTGAACATCGGATTCGTGTTTTTGCAACTATGGTCTGTACTATTCATAACCAAGTATAAACCTGGCCATCCTCCTTCACCCATAATGCATCAAATACAGCCAGGGGGCGTCCTCTATGTAGTAAATCCTCCCTTTATCAAAAAATATGTCAAATTGTGGAGGACCACTGGAGGTAGTTTTTGTTATTCAGTTTGACAGAGGTGATTGATGTCCCACCACAGAAATCATGTGAAGAGCTGGTTAAAGGTTAAGGAGCAACAGCAGGGGTTTGCGCTTGCCTAGTTTAGACCATGGTTAAACAAACACATGGACAGATGTAGGTCGAATAAGTAGAGTACTGCAGTCTTCAATTTAAGGAAGCAGAGTTGGCATGGACAAAGACATAGCAAGACAAGTGACTGGGAAGGTTGGATAGAGCTAATGGTAAAGTTGACAGGAAGTGGAGCCATTGGCAATCACACTGGCAGTCCCAAAAAGAAAAGAGTTAACCTGCTACAATGGCATGCTAGAACAAGTAGGAAACTTATGAAATTAAAAGTTTAATTGAATAAAGTTGTGAATGGGGAGGTTTTAATAAGAATAGAGTGGCTAGTCAATTGGCTGAACTACAATCTATATTTATAGACAACGCTGTTACGATAGTTATTAACAAGATACTAGTTTGCTACAATTTGGGAACAAATTAGCCACACTTATCTATATCTAAAATAGATGAAGACTTTCAAACAATTAAGCTTGATTGAAAATAATGCAAATCTTAACAAGAACAAAATTTTAATGGGCAAATGCCATTTCTATGCCAACCCTCCTTTATTTGGGCTTCTGTAAGAGTTCAAATAATTGATCATAAGCGGTGTCAATTTTTTAGAATTATGTAATTGAAATTTTTTATGTATGGCATGAGTTTGAAACTTTAGGTTGGATTCTTATAGATGATAGAACTTCATACTTGTCCATCTCTTTGACTGCTCCTCTGTATTCTATTTTGGTTACTCTATTTTCTATGTTTGGTTTGCAATTATTGTATTGATTTTGTGTGTGTGGTCTTTCCTACACTAATATTTATCAAGTTTTCCATCTCTATCCCTCATCACATAATGAGACATACCCGCCCCTCTGAGAAAATTTGAAGGGCCAGTGATATGAATTTATTAAAATCTGAATCGTGTTTATGTTTTCTTTTTGTATGTATCATTTATGCTATACCTATGCATTGATTTTTTTCTTCTCATTTATATTTTCGTGTTTACATTATCTTAGATAAATACCTTGGGGAACATCTTCTGCACCATCGTTTCTTTTTAAGAACTGTGTTTGTTTGCCAAAAATTTCTTTTAGGTGTTTTAATTATAGTAAAAAAGCAGATAGTTGATATTTATGCAGTTATGTTTTGTCCATAACTTCTCTTCTCCACTTAATGAAACAATTTATTTTGATTATATTTTAATGGTCTTTGTTTTTTCCCACAGATGCTGGGAACATTATTGATTCTCAAGTGCCCGAAAAACTTGCTCAGCTTAAAGCTCAAATCGCAACCTTAGAAAAGCGTGAAGAAAGGTTTGATGATATAGCTTTTATTGTCTGATTATCAAATTTCAATGTGCATTTTTGCTAGTTTTTCCTGCAAAATTTTTAATAATATTAAATGTCTTACTTGAGCAGATACAAGACAGTTTTTGCGGAGAAAATTTCAGTTTTCAGAAGGGCATGCTGTTCCCTGTTTGGTTACAAGGTATTATTTCTTGTAATTCGTGCAAGGTGGTGTTACCCTTAGTTTGACATGTAAATGTTGAAGAATTTGTATTTTGGCTGCCATCTTTATGTTTCAGAACTTCCCCTAAATGTTTGTAAATTATTCCCAGCTCTGACTTGCCTTTCTTGAATCTTGTGGGACTTTGTAGTAATTACTTTTCCTAAAGAAACACTTGCCTGCTTATGGAAGTGCAATTAAAGTATTGAACAATAAAGTTCATCATTGATAGCTGGTTTTACAAAACTGTTACTGTGAGCTCTTGTCGCCATCTTCCCACATTTATCTTAGTCATTGGAAGGATTTTTCTTTTTAACACCCTTGCGTTTGTTTCTCTGCCTAATGCCGATTTACATATAGTTCCAAATTTTAGAGTCCACACATTTGCTAGAGTGGTTGATCGCTGGTTGCAGGCATATATTACAGCCACATTTGTCTTTTAAGTGGGATCAAGGTTTTCCTTTCTTGTCTCACATCTGTCTTGGATGGTTCAAGAGTGGATTCAATTATTTAAGATATTTAATCATACTCTCTCAACTGACATTTTTGTGGACTTAGTTTTTTTATTCTAATTTTGTGTGATGATAGCTAAGCCACTGAATTAGTACAGGTGGAAATAAACAGTTTTGTAATGATTGGTAGGTTCGTGAGCCTAGACGTCTAGGTTTATCTAAAAATAAATAAAAAATTAATATGTTTGTCTTACTTTAGAAATCTACTAACATTTGATTTCTGTTCTTTCTGCCTATAGATTGAGATGGGTGACCATCAACGTCCCAATGGCATCAATGTACCACATTTTACCCTTAAGTCTATATATGCCAATACTGATGAAGAGAAGCTGGAGTTTGAGTATGAATCAGGAAATGCAAACATCTTGGTAAAAAGGTTTTGAACATTATGCTTGGTATAATTAAAATATTTGGATTACGTTTCATTTAAAGTAGAATTTTTTCCACTCTTTTTCAGGTCAATGATTACACCATGCAGCCTGAAATATCTCAACAGGTGTTTATGCAGCTCAAGTCTCGTTGCTTTAGTGTTTCTACTTTTTCCAAATTGATATCATGCTTAAACTTTACATGTTTAATCTCTTAACCTAAAATCTTAGATTGTTCTTGTATAATTGAAAGAAGAATTGGAGAGATTTCCAAAAAATCGGACTTCAGATGTAAAGGGATTAAAATATAGAAACGTGACTATGACAACAATAGAAGTTACCTGTATGTAGATATGTACAACTATAATAGTAAGTTAGGTTTAGAAAAAAGGGAATCTTGGTTCAACTTGGCTTATGTTTGAGCATATAAAATCAGGTTTATTGTATGTTAATTTTGTACAAAGGTTGAAATGTGGGAACCTTCTATAAGAAGTTGTACGAATAATGTAGACTGCTTCACATTCAAAGTAAGGGAGTATACTTCACATAATGTTCTATTAGTTTAGTTTTCATTGAGATCTTTGACTTCTCAAACTTTTTATGACAAAAAAATGCGCAGACGGATAAGACTAGTCATCCATCACTTAAAGATTATTTCAAAATGATAACTGAGATCTTTAATTGTATAGACCATGCATGTTCTTATTGACCTTTTAATTATATAGGCCATTGCAGAAATCCTATTTTAGGATCTATTTTGCAGCACTTTTTGGGTATTAGGTGGAAGAATAAGGTTTCTTGTGATTAAAACTGAAGTCATTATTTAATAGATTTAGGAGGGCAATTGTTGAGAAATAATGTGGACATTATTGTGGTCTCATCTAAATGTATCTTATAGAATAGTCAAGCAAAAAGTAGAGATCTAGTCAATGTTTTAGTATTGAAATTGCATATTTTGTTAAATTATGTGGTTGTGATCGGTTATTGAGGAGATACATTTTCTACTAGATGGGATGGAAATCAATGGTAGTAAAACTGGCATACACTTGTGCTCACTACCACTCACCTGTACCAAGTAATGGCAAAAAATGACTACCTCTTTCTTGATTCCTTTCTTATTATTATTATTATTATTTTTTTCTTATTTAAGCATATGTTTGACAATAATTTCTAATGACAAGAATTGCGGGATTGTATTCAAGAAAATATATGATGATCGAGAACTGAAAAGAGAGAGCATTGTGGATATAAGCACTCTCTGACCGTGAATAGTTATCCTAAATTGGACCTTACAGGAACAAGTGATATGTGAATTAGATTTAAATACTTTCTACACTGAACTTGTAAATAGCCTTGTTTATGATAAAAATGCTAATTGCTTCTGATTAATGGTGTTCGAATTGGTTTAGAATCTTATGTTCTATGTGCAAATAAAATATTAGATTCATGTAATGCTAGACATGATCATGACATGGAGCATAAATTTTTCAGGTTGATATCTTCATTCGCAAGATGAATTCTATCCCCGCATTTACGGCCAATTTGACTGTTGAATCCTTCAACAGGCGAACCTTGTGCTAATTTTTGGTCTTGGCAGTGGTATATAATATATGTTTTTCCTCATTATAGCTAGTTTTCTTTTTTAATTGAATATCCCTATAGAGGCACTAGCTTCTGACGTTTTGTATTTGAAGCAAAAATTTCTTTTTCACTTTAAATTTGGATGTTAATGATTTGATGTACATTTACGATTTTTTTGATTTGGTCTTAACTTTGCAAAGTGCGGTTCATGGGATGCCAAAATTCGTGTTGGTTGCTTTAAGTATGAAGATTTGGCTATGCTGCTTCTAGTTTTACTGGATATATTAATTTGTCACTTGTTTATTTGTACTCCATCTATAACTCTCTGTAAACACTATCGCGTAGCAGTCAGCTCTTCAGTAGTCGAGCTGAGGTATGCTTATGGAAAGTGCTGATCTGAACAAATATTTTAAATCATAAGAAAATTTAGCCGAGATGAGGTATGCTTATCTGTTGGAGTTATTTCAGCTGAGATGCAGCAGGGGGTGAAGTAAATATAATTAGTAGATCATGGAAGCTAGTAGGCTGTACATGCACAATGACAATGTCTTTCATGCTAGCGTTCTTAAACGCAGTTTGAACAAGTGGGTGGTTCATGCATTAGAGATTGAAAGACCGTTTAAACTACTTGGACATGTAAGCATTGAAAGATTTAGGCCTGTGTCATCTGTTGCATATTGATGGGATAACAATCATTTGGTACTCCACCGAAGGGTCTCTGGGCAAGGACTGCATTGGTGGCTTCCATCGGCTGAAAGGCATCCCAAAAGAGGTACTCTTTCCTCTTTGTGCAGGGTAATGAAACTGGAATGCAGGTCATTCCACGGGCTTGGGTAAGACCACAGCAGCCGCGATCTATGACATTGAAACCTATCAGAAAATGCGCATTAGCCAAGCTCTGTTACAGGGGCATTTCATTTCTTGAAGATGTGTGAGCCACAAAACAGGTTGTACTCACCATAAATAGCAGGATTATTGAGCATGTCTCCAACACCTGCATGTGTGTTGCCATATGTGAAGATTGCTCCAGGGTGATTGCCGTTCAAAAGCTCAACAAGAGATCGCAGACCTTTGTTGAAGGACCCGATTATTTTGTTCACGTAGTCGTAGCACCTCCCTGCCAGGGCCATTCCGGCGCTCTGTTTTGGAATGCAACCAAGAGGGCCTTCCCCTGCGAACAAGAATTTTCTTAACCCAACACTATGCAGGGCCTGGATGGTGGGAAAAATAGTAGTTAGTCCTGGTAAAGGTTTCAGTAATATTTGTGGTTCCTACAGGTAAAAGTAGTTGATTCTGTGTGGGGTTAAATCTCAATAGACGCCTACCAATATTTGTCTGGTGTAGTGGTTGATCAGAAGATCGGCAAACTCTTGGGGAGTGTAGTTGAAGCTAGAGCTGTACATGGATGGCATGAGATAGTTGTTGGATGCAATCATTGCTTCCAAAGACCATTACAACAATGGATTTTACAAGGAATTAGATTAGATTTCCAGCAGTAATCTGACTCCTCAAATCATCTAAATTGCTTTCAAAGTTGAGCACTTGTTGGCATAAGCTAATCCATATTATCATCAGTCTACCTATATCTATATTGGCTGCTTACATTTTTATGTTTGGATCCTAGCATCTGACAAACTGATAATTGTAGTTGCTATCTAATTAGCAGTTTAATTGGTTGACCCCCTTATCTAGATGGTATATGTCGATGATTAAATGAGATATTGAGAGCGGATGGTTTTGCCCTGTTTCGTCAAGATGCCGGCAGCTGCCGATGCATAGTTGACAACATGTAGTAATCCATCCCCTTTTGTGCTTGGATTTGAGTATGCTGGGAGGTATGGAAGGGCCATCATGCCACCTTATCAAACAAGGAAACAATCATTATAGCATCAGTAGCATGTTCTTATATGTAAGCGGAGACCATTGGTGTCTGATAAGTTAGAGCATGTCGATTATTGTTTTACCATTGCAGAACCTCCCTGTTGGCCCCTGATTCAAGTCTACTCCATATAGTTGGAAGTTGGATTTGGCCAAAGAGCTTATGTAACTATTATTTCCATCATCAAGGAGCGGGTTTCCGAAAGCCCACATTGCCGGAACTTGTGCTGCCATAGCCACTCTATCTCCAACTTGTAGCAGCAATAGAACTGCAATCATCCTTCCCAACTATAGAGCAAACTAACTTGGGCGTTCCATTTTTTTACTGGGTAGTATTGATTTTTATAGGCATACAATCTTGGGTTCTTCTGGTGAGAATTTTATAGATGTATGGTCCAATTGATAGAGAACATGTTGGTAATGTGAAACGGCTAGTATCCAAATCGGCTACTGAGAGAAGTTGCATCTTTACAGGGGTTTCATGTAGGTTTTGGGCAACCTTTGGCCTGTACTCTTCTTTTTCTTGGTTTCTTTTTCGTGAAATGTATATGATCAATTGGCGCTTGTGTTTTTCCATACAATGGAAACGTACAAACTCAAATCTGTCAATGCTGAGAAGGCCACCGGCGAGCTGATGAATAATGTGATACAAGTTGGTTTTTTCTGGTGTAAAGATAGCTTTGAAATCGTTCAAATTCGTTTGATCCGATTTGTTCCATACAGCAGACAATGGCACCACAAGCTTCATTCATACACTACCATGGAATTTGAAGTAGTTCATGCGGAAGCCTACTAATTTATTCACTTTCAATAGCTGGAATGATGTCATTTGTGCGTCAATATCTGTAATACGAATTGCATGCTTTGCGTAGGAGCTTTGCTCTGGAAAAAGGGAGTGCTATATATTGTCATCTATCCGCAAGAATGACGTCAAAGAGTCAACAGATAATGATCTCATACAGCTACCAACAAAACAAAGTTAGATTCTCTTTTTCTTTGAAGTGTTAATTTTATTTTTTTAAGCATGTAAAAAGCTGGTTCGTTGAATTTGATTTTTTAAGCATAAAAAACGTTGTCCTTGAATCTCATCCATATCTTAAGTCTTAAGAAGGATGGCCTCATAAAGTGGGATATAACAGTATTGATAAGAACAAGGTTTGTAATGCTCCAACTGGTTGTGGTTTATACTACCTTCAATACTATCGTTGGGTAGGATGCTAATTATCTTTCTAAGCTTGAATGGTGTTCTAAGAGCGAAATCAGATTTACCCATCTTGTGATATGAGAAATAGGAAATCAGAGCTGTCATTTCGAGTCAGCCACAAATTATTGAATTTGCTATTCTCCATTTTAGTGAACCTTTCCCTCGGCATGCTAGTTATCATGCTGTATCCTTGGTCTCTCTCCTTTTACTATGAGCAGTAGTAAATGGTGTGTTGTAGCTAGGAGAAGAAAGCATCAGAAAGAAAGCCCGCATTGTACCTTGCTATGTTCATCTGATACCATCAATTCTTCATGGCATTAATGTGTTTGTAGAAGAATTGTAAGAGATAAGGAGCAAGTGCTAATCTGCCTCATTCTTGCGCCACGTGGACACAAGGACACAATGTTATTGTCTAGACTCCAAACCAGTTAGTGCAAAGCAAGACAAAAATACCCTTTTTTTAGTGCTATGTAAAGTTCTAACTTGATGAACTCATTTTGTTCTTGTGATGGGAGGCACACATGTATGTATGCAACGATCCTTGACAAGTCAAGAGATGAGGTGCAAACAAATCATGTAATCTATGAATTAGGGTGGGGACAGATGCTGAGTGGTACCTCTTGACATGGAGGCCAGAATTCATGGAGGAGAGCTCATTTTAGCGGAGTTAGTCAAAATGGCTATAGATTATGCAAGTGTGCCGACACACGGCCTACGATGTATGCGTTAACGGGTGTTATTACATGTAGGATATAGAGCTTTCGATCGTGCCTCAAGCCTGGGTGCCGGGCTCGAGTGTGTAAGAAAAGCATTGAAATATGTTCTCACCAGCAAATGACAAATGGAATTTTGTTTCCTGAATGTCGAGAAATGTGGAAAATAAATTCATAGATAACTATAAAACTTGGGCTTTTTGGGCGTTTCAGGCCTATAAATATTTTTACTAATATGCATGCTCGTCGCTCATGTGTTTCGCATCTATGCTATGTCTCCGATTTTTGCTTCTTTCTAGCTTAAAATACAAATAGAAACATTGTTGGGATCTTAATTTTAAAACTTCTTTTTTGATTCAAAAAACTCCCAGACCCGATTTGATTTCATGATTTGCTGAGTCTTCTCCATGGATGACTATATACTCATTCATTAACTAATTGACATTTTGAATTATGTCATACAAGTTATCAATATATTTATTTTATTTTATCAATTTTAAGTATTAAAAGAGTAATATATATTAATTTTATATAATTTTTTATTTATACGACTAAAAATTTAAAATAAATAATTTGAGTCAACTCAAGTTGACTTTAATCTTTAAAATATAGAGTCGAGTTAGAGTTTTGAATTTTTAAACTGTTGCATGGGCTGATATATTGTTAAGGGGAAGCCACAACTTATATAATTGTATAGCGTGGACGATATTATTTGCCATTAAGATAGGAATTTAGCATTGTATTTCCTTGCAATTTTCTTTTTGTAGTTTGAGATTGTTGATTTTAGAAAGGTAAATCATACCTCTCTAAGCAGAAATACAGATAGATGTCATTTTTACTTTATTAGAATGAAAAAGACAAGCCCACAGTCCAAAAAATATAGAAATCTGTTTCTTCTAAATCTCTGTCTTTCCTTTTTTTTTTTTGCTCCTCTTAATTAAAAAAATAATGAAGTCATAATAATTATCTATAAAGTAATTGCTGTTTTGATAGTTTTATCTAGGAAATAATGGCATTTTTAAATAATTAAGATTAAGTGACTAACACTTTAGAAAAACTCATCAGTGACCGCAACATAGCGATCAGCCAACCCGATCCCTAATTTGAAATCGGCAAGTGACATATCTTAAACCGGTAAATTTTGCGACCGGTCCCAAAATTGTGGACCACAATTTAGCAACTGATTAGTGATGGGTATAGCTGCCGTACATTTGTATCCATTATGACTGATCGCTGATTGCGGTCGCTAATATTTTCGTTACTTCTATGACCATATTATCGGTTGCTAAGTGGTCGCTGTTTAAAATATTTGAAACATTATATTTGGTTTCAAATGATGTTGCAAATAGTAAAAAAAAAAATTAAATAAGATATTTGCGATCCGGCTCTTGTTGCAAGAAGGTTTCTATTATTTTTGTTGAAAATTATTTTAAAGTTTGGGTAACGACCTACCCGTTTCGAGTCACGAATTAAGTGCTACTATAAAAAATTATGTGTCATGTAAATTAATTTTTATTAATTTTCAACATTTTAAATAAATTTATAACATAATTTTTTTTCAAATTATAAAAATTAAATCCATATTCTAGAAATTAGTTAAAATTTAAATTCTAAGTCGTGCAATGAAATAAAAGGTAATATAAGCTCAGAACAATTTAATACCTATGAAACGAACCGAAACCATGCTGCCATTCAAATAACCTAAAAGTATAACATATAAGAAATAAAAATAATAGTCCTGACTTTACCCATCCTTCTATAATGCTCATACCTGCGAAGATAACTATGTGTTAGTGATAAAAATACTAAGTTATATAATTACAAGAAATAAGTTAATGTATTTCACAATATCTAAGTTTGAGTTTTTAGCGATTATAAACTTATACTGAGCTCTTATTGTGCCGGGAGGGAGGCCGCCCTATCCAGCTACAATCTTATATATGTGTACATACGCTATATAGCCTACGACTTGTACTTACTAATAGTCGTCTTCGGCCAATGCGTGCTGTCACGCCTTGCGCTGTCACCCCTTTCGGTATGGGGGCATGTGTTTAATTTTTTAAGAAGTTTACAGGTCCAGCCCTGTGTCAGATGTTTTGTATAATTAAAGATTCTTCTCATGGCCCAGACGAACCAAGTTCATTGCATCTCGACCAACATGATCCTCGTAGTTGATTTTCCTTCTTGTTGATGTTTCAAACAACTAATATATATTTAACATATTTGACGTTGTTTTGTATTCGATGAAAATTTTTTAAACGTATGGATATATATATATATATATATATATATATATATATATATAT
>JAVDBV010002127.1:0-15000 GCA_032619315.1 Piper longum
GAGTTCGAGTCGAGTTGAATTCAAGCATTTAAATATCAAATTTCGAGTCAAATCAAAATAATCACGAATGGACTCGCTCAATTAACAACCCTATTCATATCCTATTATTTTTGTGTGTATATATATATATATATATCTTAAAAAAAATTAAAAAAACTAGGTCAAGAGACAAATATCGCAAACCCTACGTCGCCTCCGCCCCACAATTACTAAGGTTTCATTTTCAAACCCTCCTCTTAATTATCGCCCTTTTAAAAAAATAAAAAAATTATCTAACCTTTTTTTTTCTTTTTCTTTTTCTGTCTTAGGGTTTTGGGCTAGGGTTTCTCTGCAGTCGGCCATGGCGTCGGAGGTTGTCTGCGGCGAATCCCTCGCCCTCGAGGCCACGGCCTGCTCCCTCTTCGAGTCTCTTCTTGTCGAGACTCTCCTCGCCGTCTCCAAGTCCGTCGTTTGGATTCATTTGGCGGTATAAATCCTCACTTTTTGAATTTTTTTTTTTGATCTCTGGTAATCTGTGATGCTTGTTTTTGGCTGTTTGAGGTGGGAGTTTTGATCTTTGGTGTGCAAAGTTTGCATCTTGGGACGAATTGCCACTTTCTCGAACAGGGCAGCCTCTGTTTTTTTCTTTTTTTGCTGATTTGACGTGTTATGAGGTTAAAGTATGTTTATTGTTGAGCTGAGTTTTGTTATGTGTTGTGGGTAGCTGAGTGTATTTGGTTGCTGTTGCTGAGTTGCTTCTTGTAATAAATGCTGAACAGAGGTGATGGGATAATGAGTACAAATTTCGTAGCTTGTGTATGTAGAAATTTTTTTCAAAGATTTGATTCATGCATTGATGTTTGTTGGAGTGGTAGTGTTACACTGTTTTTTGGTGTAAAAAAGTGTTTTTTCGTTTGCTCTCTAGTTGTATCTTGTATCATACTTGCGGCTATGATGATGTTGTCTTTGTGTTAATTTCTTTGTATGGGGTGTAGCAAAAAAGAAGCATTTTGCTTTTATGCTCGCTGACTTTGTTCTGTTCGTTCCTTGTAGCGTTAAGGATTTAGTGCCCGTGCATTTCTTTACTACACTGTAACTAAGTTCTTACAAAATGTTACTTTTCAGGTAATTATAGCCATTGTTTAGATGTTGTCATTTAGTTGGTAGAATGTGTAATCTATTTCATGTGGAAGCAAGTACAGGTATTGGTATGTCTGTTTTATTTGTAGATTATCTTGGCTGATTGTCTATAATAAGAAACATTGTGGTTGGTAACATGATTTTGTATTTACTGATCAGATTACGATGTATGGAACAATTTTTCTTATCTGTTATTAAATAGTTTCTGACAATTGACTATCGATAGTATGTTTTTGTTCAGCTGACCTTACAGTGTAATCCTACTGGCGTCCTTCCAAAAAATGAAGTTGCACATGATGGGTATGTTACTGTCTTTTGATTATATTTGTTTGGTTCTTATAACCTTTGTTTTATGTTCTTTTCATTTTAAATCTAATCGAGCATCGTTCCACCAGGAATCCCATCAATGTTCGTGGGGGAAGCTCTCATAAAAATGCTGAGGAAAACAAGGATGGCAGTGATGATGATGACGATGACGATGATGACGAGAACGAGGAAGATGTTGAAGATGATCAAGTTGATGATGAGGAAGAGGATGATTTGTGTGAGGATGACCATGAGGATGGTGGCCCTGAAGCTAATGGAGGAGGAGGAGGAAGTGAAGAGGACGACAATGATGACGATGATGAAGATGATGATAATGATGAAGATGAAGATGATGATGATGAGGAAGACGAAAATGATGATGATGTACCACCTCCTAAGAAGAGGAAGTGAGTGGAATTTATGGCTTTTTCTTCTTTTTCTTCTGGGTATCTGGGCGGGGACAGACTTGGGGGTTGTCATGAACTTGTGTTAGTTTAGGAAAACTTGCTCATTTGTGATCAGACTGGTTACTGTACTTCCTGTTGTTTACTTGAGTTAATTAGATGTTTCAGTTTCTTGAACTTGTTCGACAGAGAGGGCGTGTGCGCTTCCATCTAGTGATTCCTGGGTTTTTTTATAAGTGATTTAAATTCTTTAGAAAGAAAGGTATATATACTTCTTATAGGGCTCCTAAGTTTGCGAAATTGTGACGTGGGCAGTTGTCGATTTTTCACCTGATATATATGCTACTTGATCTCTTCACCTAATATAATTCGAAGGTGCTTCGAGGGACTTTTTATGATTACTTGGCCTAAATCAGGGGGAGAAAAAAGTAGTCCAAATGTGAATTTGCAACCTTCAAGCCCATATATGTTAATTTTTTTAATTGCCTGTCACAACTTTAATTATTTTTAAATACCGTATAATACTACCTAATGACACCTGTTTAAGGCAAATTTTATAGAAGGTAACATTAATTACAATTTTACATTTATACTTGCTATTTTACAAAGAAGTTGATTTCCGCAAAAATGGTTTTAAAACATGATATATTTGTTATTGATTCCTAAAGTTGGAGAGGCTTATCATGTGAATGCAAGCGCAGGCTTTAATATGGGGGAGGATTGCCCTAAGATAAAGAAAAGAAGAGGAAAAAAAAAGCCTAAGCCAGAAAAATTCCGACTTGGTTAAAGCTCACTGAACAACCCAAATATCCATCCAATAGTATTTTTAGGAGTCTGGGATTGTTCAGAATACCTAAAAAGTATGACTATAATAAGGCAGTATAGATATATTTTTAGGAGAAACATTTTGGCCATTTTCATGTACAAGCAAGAAGCAAACGACAATATGTGGATGATACCAATGACTCCCCAACTACCTGCGTAATCTAATATTACCACCTCTTCATGCCCTCAATCTATTAACGCCACATTTTAATGAGTTGACAGATGTGTGTACCACTAGCAAGACACCTCATCCCCATTCTACTGGATTTCCTCTGGTCAAAGTGGGACGGTGAAAGACTGACTACAAAGCTAAGATACATGACCATGTTACCACTTTTACATTAGCAGAAACAGTGGAGTGGGAACTGGTAAGAAAAGAACGGGGAGAAAAGAACACAAACAAAAACCTCCTTCCCCTTTCATATAACAAACTCATTCCATTCTATTTCTATATCGTTGCTCTATAAATGGACTAACTCATTAATCATGCTGTGCAACCATAGGAAAGTTTCTTGTCAACAACATGTTTGTTCTTTAAGTTCAGTTACGAGGACATCTCGTCCTCTATATTCGCCATCTGAGCAACCCAGTTTGCTTTTTCTTCACCCTCACTCGTTCCTTTTTTTCTTTGCCTAGCGTCTCATCTATTCAGCTTTTGCTCTTGGCCACCTTTTCTGCTCTACCCTGCTTTTCTTATTAACAGTGTGAGGGGGGAAAGCTGCTACTTGCCTTTGAGATGGGTGTTTTTGCGTAGTTAATTGGATTTCGCATCTGGGTTTGTGTTCATACCATGGTTCTTTCATAATGCTGGAGGAAACCCTCAGAGTGTCATCAATGGCACTGTTTTGCCAAAAGGAGTTCTGCCATTGGGTGCATTGACTATGACTTTATCTGTGCTACTGTTGGCTGGTGGCCATCGGAGAAATGTGACTATGGCACTTGCAGCGGAGGGCATGCTTCCCTTCTCAACCTTGTAAGTGTCACTTCCGTGAACTGTTTGTCCAAACCGATTGCAAACTAGCTAGACAAGAGCCTTAAAGTTGGGAGTCCGGAGTTTTTCCGTGGCCTTTGAAAAATGTATTCGTCCAATGGACTAGCAAGTAGCTGGGAGGGACACAATTGGTGTGACATTGATTTGAATTGCTATGCAGGATCTCAACAACACAATTATTTCTAATGCTAGTAGAGGTGCATTTCTAAGTTGTTGGTCCTTGTACTTTTATGAGATGGAATGGTGTTGGCATGTACTATTTGCATCGTCTTTTTCTACAAATTGCAGAGTTTTCTCCGCTCAAAATTAGATTGGGTGGTACACTTCAAGATAAGGTCATCTATGATGTTGGTGACCATCGCCAAGCTTGTCCTTCATTCGTGAGAAACACCTCTGAGATGTTTGGATTCACAAAAGGTTGCTTACCCATGCCTAGATGGGATTAACTAAATCATTTCTTCCTAAAGGTTAAGTAGGATGACAGTCCATCAAGTTAAACCATTTATTGTTCTTGGAGTTGGATCAATTGTCTCCTTGAGCATGCACCAGAAAAATCATTATTTCAGCCATGGTCGTTGCAATTTCTTACAACTGATCTTTCTGCTCTCTGTATGTCAGGGAAAAGGTTATTTTCGGCTAAAACGCACTCAATGGACGAATATCTTTGCCTGATGGATCAATGGGAGGGCTAGGAATTACTCAAATGCTGCTACATTCATCAACTATACTGCCCAGAAAGGTTACACCATCCATGGGTGGGAGCTTGGTAACAATTATTGTCTTCTGTCCAATTTCTTGTCATAAAGATATTGATACAAAATTTCTTACTTAGTAAGGCTACTAAATGATTTAATTTTTCACATTTTGTTTATCACTGTTTCTGAATTTTTCAAGTCGACATGGTTAATCAATAGTGGTGCTAAAATGGAAAGATGGTCAGTTAAAAGTTCATGTTTTAGAGGGAATGAATTGAGTGGAAGAGGAGTTGGTACCCACTTTGGAGGAGCACAGTATGCTGATGATGTTATCTCTCTGAAATCAATTATTAGAGAAATCTACAAAGACTTCAAACCTAGGCCATTAGTGCTTCCTCCTGGAGAATTGATAAATAGAACACCACCACACCATATTAATAACCTAGGACCAGGTGCAAAACTCTGTGCAGTGTTTTGTGCTATTGTCATGTTCTAATGAACGAAATTATTAATTTGCTAATGACAATTTTTATGAAATCTTAGGTGTTGATGACCATCCTGTGGAGAAAATTCTTAATCCGGTTTATCTTCACGGCGAGTCGGGTCCATTTAGAGACCTCCAAAGCCTCTCAAAAGTAGCAACACATCAGCCAGAGCTTGGGTTGCCTGTAACAGTGGCCGTAACCATGTCACTATATCGTTCATTTTCTGTTTCTGGCTTGTTTGCTCAGTATACACGCACTAATTTCATGTTTGGAGCATTTTAATTAGCTTGTTGTTTGATCATCTTCTTCTACCTTTAGGTACTTGGATCAGCTTGGATTGGCCTCTAAATATGACACTAAAACCTACTGTCGGCAACGCTTAATTGGTGCAAACTATGGATTACTCAACACAACCACCTTTGTTCCCAATCCTGACTATTACAGGCAAATATTTTGCATTCATTTGCTAGTAAGAATTCCTCATATTTGTTGAATTGTGATTAATCATCAACCAAAAGGTTTCAGAATATTGTCCTAGAATTACTTCTGCATCTGTTGCAGGGCTCTCCTATGGCATAGACTGATGGGGCGGAGAGTGTTATCTGCCTACTTCTCAGAATCAAATACCTTACGAGCATATGTGCATTGTGGTGCTAAAAAATGGGTTAGAGTTCTTATATAATTTCGTGATTTAGATAGCATGAAACATTTACTTTAACACTCTGCATCCATCTCTTTACTCCCACCAGTAACATATAGAATCGGCTGGTTGCGTGGAAGAAAAAAGAGTATCAAGTATAGATGTTCATCGGGTAAATTAAGACAAGTTTTGCATGGTTCAAATTTGAATTATTTATTATGAAAATCGAGTTAAAAACTACTAGTATTTGAGCTGATTAAATTCAACTCAAACTCGAGCTAGATCAATTTAATTCAGCTAACATTTTTCCTTTAAAGGACGAAGATATCTCAATTTGTCGTGATTGTGACCATAAAATAATACAGGCTTGTGAAAAAAGGAAATGTTGTGATACATTAATCTCATACAGTTCATGAATTTGCTATCTATTGCAGCCATGCCATGTAAATGTACTCCTCTACACACACACACTATAAAAGTTATTGTGAGACCAGGGCAAAAAAAAATTTCACCCCGAGCTCTTCTCGGGGCTATTTAATTATAATAACGGTCTAGATTTAATACATTAAAAAAAATAAAATTTGATCTAAGTTATTCGATTATAAGGACGACCCAAATTTATTGTTAAAAAAAATATCTTAAAATACCGGCGGCCGCTTCCCCATTGCGTTGCCGCCCAGCCACCCTGCAACATCATCGCCCCAGGGGAGCGGGATGCCCTTCGTCCCCATTCTCCCACTGTAGACGTCCCTCAAACCCGTTCCCCCTCGACCATGTTATCCAACCCCCCTGTCATCCATAGTTTTTCTATATTTATATTTTTAGGAAGGAAAATTATTTATTATTAAATTGCCTTAGTGGGTATAATAATTAATAAAAAGAGGGGGAAAATTGAACGGTCTTAAACCAGCTATTTATGTGAAAGTTCGATTTTGTAAGAAAAAATACTTTATTAGAAAAATGGGCAACTCGATCAAATTGGCACCACAAGCCACCAGCGGCACAAACCTAATCGCCTCCGGCAACCAAATCCGCCTGCTTGAACCTTCAATCTTGCCAAGGCATCCAGCGCCCCTAAGATTGGGCAGCCCATAACTTTGGGCGGCCAGCCAGATATCACATTCCAACAGCCAAAGGGCAACCAGAATGTGATTGCATTGTATCACCACTTGTCACCATCCTACCTAGGGGTATAAATGAGCCGAGCCGATCCGAGAAGGAGTGTGCTTGAGTTTGGATTGATGTAAAACGAACCGACTCGAGCTTTAATATAAACAAGTCGAGCCGAGTTTGTCCAAAATTTATAGTGTTTAGGCTTGGTTCGAGACAAGTTCCAGCCAAGCTTGAGCCGAGCTCGAGCCTAGCAAATATTTATGTGCTCGACTTATATAAGATCAATTTTTTTTTTGAATACTATGTAAGTTCAATGTGACCTCGATAGTATTTACGAGCCAAGCCGAGTCGAACCAAACATTTTTTCGAGTTTAAATACATCGAATTCGAGTTTCGAGCTGAATCATACTGAACATTCCTTTGTTCAAACTGTGTTCGTTGTTCATATAGCTTATTCATTTCGAGTCAAGTATTTTTTCGAACACAAAATTAATGAGCACGAGTCGAGCCGAGTCGAGTCGAATGCAAAAAGCTCGCGAGTAGGCTTTGCTCGTTTACACCCCTAATCTTGCCAACACAAACCCATATACAAATGCATTGTAGGATGAAATCCATAGAAATGATTCCTAAATTTAATATAGCTCAACTACTTGTCTTAAAAGTTTTTCTTATAGGGAAAAAAAACCATTTAATACTACTTTAACATGGCACTACATTTGCATTGCATCATAAAGTAATATACACTCGCATACGTTGCTATTGCTATGGTTGATGAACCAGTACAGTAATCAATGAACCACATGCCTATTAAACAAAAATTTTCTATCCTTCATCAGAATCATCTAAAGCTTTATCTGCCGTAAATATGAACTTTTTTCTATTCTGTTTTGGAAAATTTTTGTGGTCTACTGCTGGCAAATGTTAACCAAACAACGGTGCCGGCCAAATAAAAGAAGATTGATGGAGCAAATAGGAATGCCTGAACCCGGAAAAAAAATAAGAAATATACATTTGTATAAAGTACAGAAGTAATCGAACGAGAGAAGATACTTACACTCCTAGAGTCTGTTGAGTCGAGAAGGTAATTAGTCAATGCAACTCCAATGATCCCGGCAACGCTGCTACGGTGTTTGTAATGCCCTGTATGTATAAGGCCAAATAGATTATTGGTCTTGTTCCTTCCTCAAGTATCATACACAGCACATGGTAATGTCAAAACATTTTCTGAAGTGATATTTAATCAACCTTTATATGGCTTACAGATGTAAATTCAAAAGCTTTTTGAGTTTAAATTAAACCAACCGTTTTTTTTCGCATATTATTCAATATTTGAAAACAAGTAATTGCCAATAAAATGTACTTCACTTTAAACAACTGCTATACCAAATACTTTTCCATTCTAATCACAAAAACTCCTTCCTATGATTAAAATATACATGCCACAAAAATAATAATACATAAAAGGTGCACACATAGAAATACACAAGATTTGCAACAAAAAAAAGTCTTTCATGCAAACGAAATTGATATCATCCTCAGAGCAAAATCATGTAAACTACCGTTACTTTCTTAGAATACTACATTTACAATTTGTTTATACAAGCAGCTTAGCATTGGGCATTTCAAATTCAGGAGGAAAGTTGTTTAGTACACATTAGGAACCAATTTCTGTTGACTGCTCTTTCAATGTAAACAGATGAGAATAAATTGGCATACCAAAAGTATAATTGCATATTCGGGTGAAATATCCTGGTGCGTACAGTATAGGCCTACAACCACACAGTAAAACTCACTCAAGCTTACAAATAAGAACCAAAAGATATCTTTCAGACCATATATTGTGCAAAATAAGCTAATATTTCTAGGCAAGTCCATGTATTACACAAAAGGAGCTCATATTCTGCTAGCTAGCATCACTAATCCCATATTAAACTTAATTGCACAAACACCCATGTAAAAGCACACGAAAAGATTTTACATTGGATACCCTTCCTGATATAATCTTAAAAAGAGGGAAGAACGGATGAACGTTGCTTACGAACATAAATACATAAATCTGTAACCTTCCACCATAAAGTTGGTGAAAAAAAAAACATAGGTTGTTTCTGTGGAAGGTTGCTCCGGAACATAAACCTGTAATCCCCCACCATGAAGTTGGTGATGAAAAAAATATGTGTTGTTTCTAAATGGAAGTACGACTTTGTAAATGCAATTGGTGACTGTTGCCTTGCATCATTCCAAGAATAATCAAAGTTACGACCTGACAAAGCAAAGCTTGAAAGACCAAGCCCACAGGTTAAAATGATAACTATTTTCCCAAGGTGGCAAAAAGAAGATATTGCCATGCTCAAGGCCGGAGATAAAAATCCAATTGTCTGGCAAATTTTCTGAACCTACACTTTTTGAAATCAGATAATTAAATGACGGTAAATCATCACCAATTAAAACATTAAAAAAGTATTTGCAACAGAAAACTTTAAGAAATATTGCATTACACCCACATTATTTTATAAAACAGCATTAATGATTAGAAAATTCAAATGTAGCGAATCACTTGAGCTCGTCAACATGTCGAAATGAAGATTTCACAGAAAAGAAAGAGGCAAAAAAAGTTGGCTTCCTTATCCTTCTTATTTGTAGGACAGGCAATAATTTTAACCTCTGTATATTTTATGGGCAGCACCATAGACATGATAGCTAAGCCATGCAAGATCCAGAATCTCAACCTTACTGCTAGCATCAAGTGCATGACCCAATTGGCCACATTTCAAGGGTCCAAGACAACATCATAAACTTGGGAACTTGACTACTACAATTTAGATCAAAATCACCATTATAGAAGTATCCCAACAGGGAACTTGGTTTTTGAACCATCATCAGGCAACATCCTCCCCCCTCATTCCCACTTTAAATTTTAGTTCAACACAGTTTAGGCAAAGTCTGACACAATATTTTGCGCTTAGCACATGGTTGAGCTCAGAATTAGAAGAAAACCAAACAACAGATACAACTTCATCAGTGGAATTTGCTCCAGCTTAAGTTGAGCAGGGGTTGTTCTGGGAGAACTGCAATTACACAAAATCTAAACAGTAATAAAAGAAAAAGAAAAACACTGAAACAGACAAAGATATCTGTTGTACCCTTGGAGAGCTAGAGCAAAATATAAAATGTTATCAAGGGCAGAATAGCGCAAGAAGAGAAAATAGTAAACAAATATAATAATCAGTAGAGTATGCATGGCTGTAAATAGTGTCAACAGTTATAACACGTTCAGATTATTTACACATTCAATCATGTTCCAATTTCCAAACCAAACCAACACAAAATAATCGTCTCCAACTCTCTAAGATAGAGGAGCAACATAATAGAAAATTTACATGTGAGAGACACCTAAAGGATTTTTCCTTCTTTATGCTAAAAAAATAATCTCTTGCATGAATGTAATACAACAAAGAGAAAAATTAGTTTCCAGTAAAACATGTGTTTACAACTTGGCAACAAGGGGAGGTAAGGAAGGTAATAGTCATTTCTTATCTACTCACCCATGAAGGAAATGAAAACACTTTAATTGGCAGTTTATTTTACCCGGCAATTAGATCAGTAGCAGCTGAAGGGGATACACCTTCTCCTATCCCAACCTGAATATAAATGTTGAGACAATAATGATAACAAATTAGACCAAATTCAGCAACAAGAACATAGACACAATATAGAAATGCGCACATAGCAAATATGAACACTATGTAGATGAGCTAAATATTAAGGCATTTGCCACTGGCTTGCAAACACCATAACAAGTGCCACTTTTAAATTTAATGGTACTCACCAAAATCCTTGACAAAACAAGCCCGGGCATAAACCCTGCAACTAAAGGAACAAACATGATGGCTAAGGACCAAGTTAAGACTCCAACTTCGAGAACTTCCTACATTGCCAATAATAATGTCACATGAGAAGTATGATATAAACATCAACAAAACAGTAGATAAAAAATAAAGAGTTATTCTAATATAAATGGGCAGCAAAAATCGACCAATGCTCGTGCATTACCAGTCCCAAACCTGGACAAAGGAGGAGGGCTGGAAGGGCATCGGCAATTAAAATTATGTCATTTGCAATCACGTAGACCTTAGTTTGGGGCCCATGTCACCAACGCCATTGTGGTAGTAGGCGGACGAAGAAGAAGAATACAAAAGTCAATGCAAAATAATAGAAATCTAAAGAACAAGTTACATGTTTGGACTTTAAAAACCTCGCCTTTAATGATCAGTAAATCCTCTCAAAAAGGCTTGTTAGATTTTTTTTTTAAGGGATCTTTGATGATTATGATTAAAACATTTGGTTCATCTTTGAGTTTTTGAGCACAAAATTAACGAGCACGAGTTTAAACCGAATCAAGTTTAACATGAAATACTTGCAAGTCAGTTTGACTTGTTTACACCCCTAATACTAATGCAATTAGAAAAAAAAATAATTTTTTTTATTTTTTTTTAAAGAGTAAAAATGTAAGTATATAAGATAATTAGAATATTTGTATATGTTATGTTACATCCTAATGTTTTTTTTTCCAAGCCCTAATGTTTATATTTGCACTTACATTAATGATAGCTTAACAACGCGACCTAAAAAATGGCTTAGTCATTTCTTCAATTTTAAGAAATATTTAATCAAAATTAAAGATTATAAATACATCTCAATTAATATATTAGATATTATCTCCATCAATATTGTTTAAAAAAAAAAACACAGGACCAGCACTGGACTTAATTTGTTTCGTGATTGTGTTCTACAGGCCACCACCATCCATCCTCCACTTGTTTTGCTTTAATCTCTTAGATCATAAGACAATCTAGTTCCCTAACAATGCATGCCACCATCAAACTTTGGCCTGAAAACATGTTTCTTTTTCTGAACTTACATTAGCCTGCCTAGGATTACCCTCACCAGGAGCAACCAAGGCTTTATGGAATTGAGAAAAAGCACTCCATTATACAGTCTCTATCTTTGATTGCATATTTGGCCTTTCCCCATCCCAATTCACCCAATAAACAAGATCCCATTAGCGTCCATAAGCATTAAACGTTTCTTGCATTTCATTTCTCAACAAAATGTTCTGTTTCAAAGAGTGGAAAACCACCCACCAGACCATACTCAAGAACATGTTACATGACAAATCGTTTTATGAATGTTAGAACTTTGAAGCCCGTTCTAACAAGTATCTAACTTGAGAACCAAAATTACCCTGAAAAACTAGACTATTCTAAGGCTAAATTATCCAGTGAAAATTGCACATAGGTCGAGCGAAATGTAACATGAGGTGAACCATTTACTTCTCAAAACAACTTGAAAAGAATGCCTCCATGCGTTGCGAAGAAAGGAGCAAACACAAGGGATTCCACAGCCATAAGTTTGATGAGAATGTTCAGAGATGGCCCTGAAGTGTCCTTGAGAGGGTCTCCAATTGTATCACCAATGACCGCAGCTTTGTGAGGATCAGACCCCTTAGGACCAAGAGTTCTTGCATGCTCAGATGCACCAGCCTGTCCACCAATTTATAAAAACAGTCAACGGAAATTTTACATGGCTGAAAAATAATCTGAATGCATTGAAGGATGATAATAGACGTCCAAAATGAAAGGGAGATCGGCAACCATTTTTTTTTTTATGCAATGGAAGTTGAGATCACCATTTACATTTACAAGGAAAGGCAATTAACAGTGAAAGAAATAATGTGGCGTGGCATAATCTTCTTTGCCATGAATAAAGGATCACTATGAATAAAGGAATAGGGAGAACTGACACCATTTTTTTTTAATACAGCGGGCGTCAAGATCACCATTCACATTTACAAGGCACTTAACAATGAAAGAAATAATAAGTGGCGCAAAATAATTTCTTTACTATGAATAGTGACCTAATCAACGGATGCCATTGGGGAAAATACTTAAAAACCATCTTCCTAGTAATCTCATGGTACCAATTGGATGACTTCTTTTTTTATTTAACTATATGTATGATAAAAAAAAAGGCATATTGAGCTCAAATAATAAAAAAACGCAACAGAAATCAAAGGCAGGGACATAGCAAAGCAATGATATGCTTTCTATCAATCACAACAAAGAATCTTTACACTTCGAACTTGTAATTTTACCTCGATATACTTTTTAGCATTATCCCATGCACCACCAGTGTTTGATGCAGATATTGCTATCTGAAATTTTCACGACGCATTATTCAGCGGGAAATCTTTGCAAAAAGAAATTTAAAAAGGAAAACAAATGACGGTAAAAAATGAGTATACCTGCACACCGGACACAAGCGAACCCGCCAATACTCCAGAGAGAGTCTCAACACCAAAGAAAGTTCCCACAATGAGGGGTGTAAGCATAACCAAAGCGCCAGGAGGGATCATCTCCTTGATAGATGCATCGGTTGAGATCTTGACACACGTAGCATAGTCTGGCTTAGTTGTTCCTTCCATAAGGCCTGGTATGGTGTTAAACTGCCTCCGAACCTCTTCAACCATCTTTAGGGCAGCACTGCCCACACTCTTCATAGTCATCGCAGAGAACCAGTAAGGAAGCATAGCTCCCACAAGCAACCCAATGAAGACTTTTGGAGAAAGAACATTAACTGCAGAAATTCCAGCACGACTCACAAACGCACCAAAAAGAGCCAAGGACACGAGTGCAGCTGATCCAATTGCAAAGCCCTAGAATGAAATTAAGTGTTCTTAGAATTAGTGAAGTTAAGTATTATACTTCAATAAGAAACTGCAACCAAAAAGCTAAATGACAAAAAATCTCAAGCAATTTTTAAGGCAAAGTAAATTATCTTATTATACTTTTCCAATAGCAGCTGTAGTATTCCCAGCAGCATCAAGAGCATCAGTCCTCTCACGGATTCGGTGGCTCATACCAGCCATTTCAGCAATACCTCCAGCATTGTCACTAATGGGACCGTAAGCATCAATGGCCAAACCAGTAGCTATGGTGCTGAGCATACCTAG
Source organism: Piper longum (assembly GCA_032619315.1). Lineage (NCBI taxonomy): Eukaryota > Viridiplantae > Streptophyta > Magnoliopsida > Piperales > Piperaceae > Piper > Piper longum. The sequence goes on from JAVDBV010002127.1 coordinate 13,588, forward strand.
CGCAGCAACAGCGATACCATACATTGCAGCAAAGGTAAAGCTAACAAAGATGCTCACAGCTATCGCAAATATTGGGATGATAACAGACTTGTATCCCAATGCAAGCCCAAAAATGACATTAGTTGCAGCTCCAGTCCTGCATGAATCAGCAACATCCTGGACAGGACTGGAAAAAAGTCAAGGAGTCAGGAAACATAGAACCCTACTGCAAAATAACTAAAGAAAATCAAAGTCAGATAGCTATTTTACCTGTAAGCATTGCTGGTAAAGTACTCTGTCACAAACCCGATGACCAATCCAGCCCATAATCCAACAGAAACACATAGGAATAATTGCCTACAAAGGATCAGAATGCTTAAAAGAAACCTCAATTCATTGTTAATGGAAGAAAAAAAACGATTTTTGAAACATACCAGTTCTTCACAACCTTCTGTGCACCAAAATTGAAGATTGTGAATGAAGATGGAAGCCCAAGCCAACTAACTATTCCAATCGCAATGGTCATAAGAGCAGTAGAAATGATGAGCTGTCTCTTCAATGATGGCTCAATTTCCTTAACAGAATTGATTTCAAAGATATCAGTGGCAAAGATGGTTGTTAACAAGCAAACAATAATGCCTGCAGAGCTAATGAGAAGAGGGTATAGCATCCCGGTCAAATCATGGTTTATCCCAAAAGAAGATATAGAAGCCACAACTAGAGCAGCACATGAAGACTCGGCAAAAGATCCAAAAAGATCTGAACCCATCCCAGCTATATCACCAACATTGTCACCCACATTATCTGCAATCACCTGAAAGGGCACTGGACAGTGATCAATCACAAATCTCAATCAAGTAAAAAAAATCAATTAATATGCTTCAGAATAAAATTTTTCTCTCACAGCTGGGTTTCGGGGATCGTCTTCTGGAATGTTCCTCTCAACCTTCCCAACAAGATCTGCACCAACATCGGCAGCCTTTGTGTATATTCCACCTCCAACCCTTCCAAACAGAGCCATAGAGGACCCACCAAGACCATAACCGGTAATAGATTCAAATAGTCCTTCCCAGTCATCTCCATAGTACAATTTAAACAGGTTAATGGCAATGTAAAGAACCAAAAGTCCATTTGCAGCAAGAAGGAATCCCATAACCGCACCAGATCTGAAAGCAGTAACAAAAGCCTTCCCCACACCTTTCCTTGCTTCCAAGGTTGTTCTAGCGTTGGCATACGTGGCAATCTTCATCCCCAGAAAACCAGACACAAGAGAGGTTATGGCACCAAGCAAAAAGGATATTGTGCTGAAGAAAGCATTAGCAAGAGCAGACTTGCACATTTTATCTTTGCTATATGTGCAGGGATGATTCTTTGTGCTGAAACCCTCCACTGAACCAAGGAAAAGGAAGATAAGAACAGCAAAGGCAACCATGA
>JAVDBV010002128.1:0-15479 GCA_032619315.1 Piper longum
GCTGGGGGGGGCAGCAGTAGAGGGGGACTGCGACGGATGGCGAGGTCGACAGGGGATGTGGCAACATGACAGCGACAGGGCGGCGGGCAGCGCGGAGAGGCGGCGGGGCGATAGGGCGGCGATGGGGCGGAAGGCTGGGACGGGGCATGGACGGTAGGGGGAGGCAGAGCGGTGCAAGGCGAGGGGGATGGGCGGCGTCGGGGAGAGAGAAGGGGGAGAAGAAATGATGGTGGCAATCTCATAATTAAAAGTTGACTTGATTCCGACTCGAGTAAAAAATAATAACTAACTCCAAATAATTAAAAAAAATCTTTAAAATATGAAAAAATATCATAAATATAATACACATCCTGACATAAAAATGACATATTTTATAACTAATAACCAATTTTAAGTGAGTTGAAATTTTTATATAAGACCGATGTAGACCGATTCTATTGAATCGATTCATAAGTGATTTAGACCGATTCAATCCGATTCAATGACTCTTTCGAAAACTAATTTTGATTCTGATTCCAATTTTTTCAACCATGGGCACATCAGCTGGAAAACTCTCAGACAGAATCATTTGAGAACACCAAAGGTCAAGCAAAGCTAACACCAACTGAAGAATAGGGCCAGGAGAGATATAGGAGGAAGAATAGGGATAAAAACGGTTAGATTGAAGGATAGGGATAAAAATGAGACAAGGAGAGAGGTGCAGGTTGGAGATGAGTGCAGGGTGGGAGGGGAACAAGATGCTTCAACATGAAGCATTCTTGGAAATATCCAAGCTACACAAATAGCTATTTGCTGGCAGATCATCGAATGCAAATAACCCAAAGAAAAAATATATAGGTTGATGTTTCCTCTACTTGTTATTGATAACACTAGAGATTTTTGAGGCAGTTGCTGCCAATGTGGCAATGCATATAAATAGAATATTAACGTACTCTAACAAAAAAGAAATCAACATATTTTATAACTATCAAAAATTATTAGAATTGTTAATTTCATCACTAGGTAATATCATTGGCTAAAATATAAACCCTAATATATTTTACGAGTTATTTTTTCAGCCAATGCAGAAGAATGCTATCTAGTATTTGCTAATGGATGCAAAATTGTTGTATAAAATATTAAACGACAAGACAATCTGATCCAAAATATGAAAAAACTTAGAACAAGAATTTTTAAATTCTTAGGTATTAACTGTTTTTTTTTTTGGGTATGTGCAAAACCCCCATTGAGCTTTAAACAATAAATTGATCCTTTTTTTTCTGAAAGCATAGACTTATCATTTGTCAAAAGGCCGCTCCATCCCAACCCAAGCGGTGTCCTGACCTAATCTTTTTAATTACGACGATACCACATTCACACTGTCCTCAAACCAATGAGATTCAGGAAAATTATGTAATTTCGTGTCTATATAACATTCTATAATTTTCTAAACTTCAACTATTTTCTAAAAGTTTACAAAATCTCAACCAAAAAAAAAAAAACGAAATCTCAATGGTGGCCGCCTTAACCTAAAATCACTTCTCCGGTGGAGATTTAAGTCCCTTATGTGCTCTGTCTATGGAGGGTTGCCTCGGAATGTGTTCACTCAATAACTAATCCACAAGGACAATGGAAGCTTGTTGCGTTGTTTAATACAAAACATGCATGGTATTTAAACAACTAAAACCTGGCATTAATATTTCATATTTACAGAACCAACACTAAAATATGGCGCTCCGCTAGGCAATATATTGAGCCTTGGAACTAATGAAGACAACGTCGTTTGATGGCGAAAAGAACGTGAGTTGGGGTGCTTATTGCTCATGCATACCGCATATCTGACCTACTCAGCATTGTTTATGCCACCATGGAAAGGTATAAGTTGCCACAACATGTTGTGAGTCCAGTAATCTCTCCAATCGAGAAACCATTCCCACTTTCGACCAATGTCTCCCACTGCTCTCTTCTACATCTGGTTATTCGCTCTTCTTTCTTTCCTAGCGCCAAAGCTACACGGTACGTTCCCAGCTTCCTTCCCTTTTTTGATTAGCTAGCGAACAAAATTTTCTCTGGTGGGATAAGATTTTAGCGGCTATAGCCACCAATAAGAAGTCGGAAAAAATTAATTTTTCAGTAATTTTTGTTGACTATGATGCCACTAAAATCTGATCCCACCCCAAGAAAATTGTTCCCATTGCTTATGCTTATACATTCATAACTCCATCATGACCGAAAAGAAATTCTAGTATGTGGTAATGATTTTAAGTTAAATTACATTGTATTATATTTGGAATACTATCCAAAAAAAAACCCTATTTAGCTACTCTCGTCCATGGTTGTTTTTGCCTCTACCGTTTAAAAACGTAATCAAGGATATATTTTCATAAACTTTTTCTCACAGTTACCCATCAATATTAAACTGGGAAATACATTTCGCCACGTCACTGTAGTCCACACTACAATTGGATTGTCCTCGGTTAAATAAGTAGACTGGAGAAAAACGTCAAATATTTTATTCATTAATTTATGATTTTTAAATTGTTGAGAAAAATTATGAATGTCGAACCATAGCCAAATAGGTTGTTTTCTTTAAAGGGAAATACCATATATAAAATGAATCAAGCATTCGAGTTCAATTAACTGCTGAGGTCAAAATCTGTAGATGTTGAACGGAGTTCAGTCCTGTTATAATTGTTGACAGTGTACTCCAAAGTTGGGAGCATTATTCCTAAAAAACAATTGTGAGCATTATTGTTGGTTACTAATACTAATGAGTAATGCACAAGCGACCTTATATGGGAAACCATAATTTTAAATAAAGCTTATTTGTGAAACTATAATTTTAAATATCTTATAGTACGTAAATCTCTAGTTTTAAATAGAGTATAGTACCACCAGACTCTACCCTATATACTTTACATCATCTTCAAATCCACGATGATTTATACTTTGTACAATTTTAATTCGTACCCGACTTTTAATTTAAATTTTTTTATAAAATTCAATTTTTTTTGTTGAAAATCAAGTTAACCAGTATTTAACTAAATATTGATAACGAAATACCTTTTAATATTCGATGAAATAAATATTTCATTATAATTTTAAAATTTGGTTAATTTCGGATTTAATTGGATTAAAGTATTTATATTTTGTATGGGTTATAAATATAAATATGGTATAACAACCAATATAGTATTTAAAATTTAGGGTGAAACAACACAAATTATAGTTTTCCATTTTTTGATATAATAATATAACTGTCACAATATCCAAAATGTCAGGGGTCACGGCCGTGGGAATCTGCTATGGGACGAACGCCCACAACCTGCCGCCGCCAACCAAAGTGGTGGAGACGCTCCATTCTCACAAGGTGAACAGGTTGAGGCTGTACTCACCTGCTCCAACCATACTAAATGCCCTTCGCAACTCATCTATCAGGGTAGCCCTTGGAGTCCCCAATCAAGATCTCCGAAACCTAGCAAGAAACAACGATTCCACCTCAACCAACAACTGGGTTCGCCGCAACATTAGCCCACACTCCCACGAAATCACATTTAACTACCTAGTGGTGGGGGATGAGGCCATCCCAGGTGTCCACTCCCAACACGTCTTAACAACCATGAAAAAATTGTACAACAGCCTCAGACAAGCAGGCCTGCACCAGAAGCTCAAGGTCACCACGTCGGTGTCGTCCGCCGTCCTCGCCCGCTACCGCCTCCCCTCCGCCGCCCGGTTCTCCGACGAGTCGAGCCCCCACATGGAGCCCATCCTCCGGTTCTTGGCCGACATTGGTTCCCCTCTCCTAACCAATGTGCACCCCTATAAGGCCTATGCCGACTACCATAACAACATCACTTCCCAATTTACTCTCTTCCAAGATTCGGCTTCAAATGTGAGGGATGGGCGTTACATATACAATAACCACTTTGACGTTATGTTGGACGCCTTCCATGTTGCAATTGAAAGAGTAAATACCAGTAGAGATGTGAGAGTTGTTGTGTCCGAGACTGGTTGGCCCACTGCGGGGGGATACGGGGCTGGGATAAGGGAGGCACAGACCTACAACTCACGTCTGATCAGCCATCTTTCTGCCAAAAGAGGCACACCAAGGCATCCTGGGGTACACTTTGAGACCTACCTGTTTTCATTGTTCAATGAAGATCGGAGGCCGGCTTGGGATGAGAAGTATTGGGGCATCTTTCACAACAACCGCACTCTCATTTACAACTTGACCTTTTCTGGCAATTAAAGTTTGTCGTATAATTGGGAGTTTGAGAATAAGACTACAAAGCTGATGAATGCATGAACTCAAATTATTACTCAAAAACAAGTATATCAATTCGAACTTTGGACGATGTTTGCAACTTGAACCAATATGGTCATTTGTGAGTAGTTCATTTCTGCATGAAATTAGTATCTCCTTAAGGTGAAGGTAAGATTATTTAAATGAGCGAGAATTTCTTTTACAAAACAATTTGACGCCAACTTTGATAGCTTAAGTGTTGGTTTTATTAAAAACATCTTAATTAAGTAGATCGTATGCATTCTCTTCTTTTCATCGTGGTTTGTAGGAGTATATTGCGTCCCTATGAGTTAAGTATAGATTTTTCTCGCGGTTTCTAGGAGTGTTTTGCCTCATATGAGTTTACTATAGCTTTTTGTCGTCCGTTTTGGGAATATTTTGTCTCTTATGAGTTTTCTAGACCATGAAACTACGATGTTGCACTTGCAAAACTGTTTAGTTATGAAAGCTAAATAGCCCCTACTAACCCTTGAACCAAATAAGACCTATTGTATGTGCAACTAGGTCTAACATACCTTGAAAAAAAATATACAAAAAAAAGGTCTTGCCTCATCACTCATCAATAGTATTGTTAAGGATTGAGTGCGCAAGTTATCTTGAATACACTATGTTATTAATTATAATTTATCAAGATTTAGTTATGATGCAAATAAAGCATGTAATAGCTCTTTACAAAAAAATTCCCACCCTTTACTTGTATTTTTGACAAAAAAAACTCGAGGGTAAAAATTTTGGGGGGGCGGGGGACAAATTGTTGTAAAATCTTATTTACATCTCACAATAAAATACTCAAAAACTGGGTACTTTTTAGTGAAAATTTATTTTTTTTAACGTGAATTACCGTATATAACTTTCATAGGTTTTTAATTTCTTACAAGCTCATAACAAAGAATACGACAATCTTGTTATACCTGCACATAGCCAGCCGATTGTGGTCCAATGATCTAAATCAATACAGACCAATTATCTCACTACTTCAAGTTTCAGATGCGTGAGTGATACATTAAATATTTTGAGTACATTCTCACGAAGATATATTTGATTGCAGGACTTATGTCATAACTAGTTGCAAACCCGCGCATGCGTGGGATACCCTTAAAATTTAAGCTTATATTTACATATTGATTTTATCTTTGAAATTTATTATCAAATTATTATACAATATTATAACATTCAAAATTAATTACTAAATTAATTATGCATTTAATGTATTTTTTAATAATATGATGAGTATTTATGTAAAAATAAATTAAACGATATTTAATTAAAAATTGTATGTGAAATTAAAAAATGAATCTTATTTATAAATCTACTTCTTTGAACATTGTTTTCTTCCACTTTCCACGCACATTAGAGTAAATACTTTCATAAATACTTGAAAAATAGTTGATTAAAAATAATAAATATTTTTTAAATATTATTTTGAGAATATTAATGGAAATAGAGATCCAAATATATCCAATTAAAAACTTGAAGCCAATTTAATACACAAAAATTAAGATTAAAAATCAAAATTGAAAAAACTAAACTTAGAAGTTTGGTGACTTGTAACATACAATTCAACCCAAACTTATACATCGTAGAGGTTCAAGCACCAACTGCCCGCTCTATAAAATAAATAATCATGCAGTAAGCTTATAATATAGGTTCAATTATTTGCTGCCATACAAAGTAGACTAACCCTTGGTCTGATTTGATAGAGCAAATATTTTCTTTCGTCGAAAATCTTGCCATTTAACTCCGAATTGATTTTTTCAACCCTACGTTTCCGAAAAATTTGGGTCATTTTTTATGGGAAAAAATTGTCACATCTGGAGTTAAAATGCCCAAAAATTAAATTAATTTAGAAAAAGAAAAAGTATTACCTACCATGATCCTGTTACTAATGACAGGAGAGTACTTGAGGGTTCGGGGCTTTGAAATTTCTGGTATCAATTGCTTTTGGGCAGGAGAAGCCGCAACTGCTTTATCCACAAAATTTGCATATACGCAACTTTCGAAGAATGAAGTATATCTTTTATGAAATTAATAGTGGTGATGCATAAGCCAGATTTTTTTATCTTTATCTATAATGAAATCTTTATTAATTGTGGGATCATAATTAACTACTGCGATGAGAATTCATTGCAAAGGATGAAAGAACAGAAGACTCACTAAAGAAAACATAGATCAGCATAATGCCTTTTTCTGTCCTTACTGGATTTACATGGGAAGCTGAAAAAAGAAAGACAGGTAACAAGGAATAGCGGAAAATTTTAAAAAATTGTGTCAGTCGTCAATTTTCGTTTTGGTGGACTTTTGTCAATTACTTGTTTCTGTAAATCCATGAAACTGGATCCTTTGTTAGCAAATAATCTTCTCAGATTTATAACAGAAAGCTCGGCGAAGCTAGCAACAGCAAGATCAGCCTGGACCAGCTCATATCTGAAAGTCAACATTAGCAGTTCTAATCAACATGGAGAAGTATGCGAAAAATCTAATTTAAGCGGATGTATTAGAAAACGAACTGCTTGTTAACATCCCAATGAGTATTTTTTGTTATTGTTCAGGCTCAACGAGTCCTCCTACATTATATAAGGAGTTCGAGTTAAACATATAAATACTCGTTTGCATCTTTCATTATGCTATTGACATAAACAGACTAACAAAGTTTGCTTCTTCACCAACTTCGTGTTTTCGTGCATTCAATACCCTAGTTTTCTACACAAAATCTGATAAACTGCACAGAATATATAAACTATTCAAAACAGTTCAACAACAGCCAAGCTATCTATTTGCAGAAATCATTTTATCATCGCGATAAAAAATCATGCTTGTTCCTCTAACCCATAAGATAAATCCTAATCAAATAAAAATTTACACCTAGAGGATATAACATTGGTGAAAAACCAAATACATTGAAACCAACTGTTCCTCCTAAGCCTAGATAGGGCCTAGTAAAGGGATCCACATGGAAGGTTCTCAACCAGTAAAAACAGTGATAGGTCTGCCCATGTCTCAACTCTCAATTAGGACCATAGAAGGAAGTTGCTATTTAAGATCCTTTAATGTGCTTTAAAAGAAAATAAAAATACTTATTGGAACGGAAATAATCAATTTAAAGCTTACTATCCAGAATACATACGCAGGGTGGGGACCAATCAAAGCCACAGCCATCATGGTACAGTTGTGAGCAGCAGTGATTCCCCTTGGATCATCCTCAAACACAATACACTTCGATGGTTTCCGGTTCAACTGAAAGTGAAGGCTAAGAGAATCAAAATTGCAGAGATGAAGATGACAATACACTGAAAAAAGTACACCCAATGAACAAAGGACAATGATAGTGTATAATAGTAGAATATCGGATTAGGAGAGCTAAGCAACATGATTAATGATACCAGGGTACAGTATATGTATGCTAATGTATCCTTGACACTGCAAGTAGAACCAACAACTTAATAGAGAAGGCTAAGAGAATCAAAATCCTCACTCCAAAAGAATTCAAATTATGTAAACAACAATAAAGGAGAAGTACTAAGTAATCCCAACTATAACTAACTCTAAGCATGCACAATAAGACTCCTGCACAATTGCAACTTACGATGACTTTGGCTTAGCAAGCCAACACCCATATCACCAAAGGAAACCAACAGTTAGGAATATGCCGTTGCCTTTGTCTAATGGGGATTACATTTAGTTTGAGTTTCAAACAAACAATATCAATTTGCTATCAGATTGTAAATTCTGTTAAAAGTTTTTTTTTCTTTCTTTTTCGTTTTTCTTTTTTATCTTTTGGATTTTGAATGTCAGACAGTCAGACAGTCTATATAATCATAATAATACATGGCAATCTGTATGATAACTAGTCCCCTTCCTCCCTTCTCCCTCCCTCCATATTCACGCAACTCACACTTCTCCTCCTCATCACCTCTTCATCTTTACCTACAAATCTTCCTACTTGTATATTGCTTCCAAATTATTGTCGCAATATCAAATAATGCATCCTCAAATAAAAGGAAAAGAGTATGAAAGCAGAACCATGTATTACCTTCACAGCAGCTGAAAGAAACCTATGGGCTATTGACTCCATTCCATCTTCCTCTGTAACAATTACCTAGTAACATGATACAAGTACGCAAAACTCAAACCCTTGATCAACTATTAAATCAATTTGGCATTCATGTTTAATATATGAGAGTATCATTGATTAGACCTGAATATATTTGTTCAGCCCCATACGCTGTAGAGATGAAGTAAGATTATGCTTATCCAGAGACGTCACAATGGCACATGGAATACCAGCGGAATAGACAGCATCCAGCCACTCTGCCAAACCTTTGATAGGCTCATTAAGCTACATTGACACAATGATAGAGCTAAGAGCATGCCACCTTTTAACTCTAGAAAAATCCAAATTGTTCAAAAAGACAACAAGCTACAAAATTCCTGATTGACAAAACCAATTAAAGAAGGTAGTTAAAATGAAGATAGCTGGGGAAGTCATTGGACAGCTTTAACCAAAATAGGCAAACTTCTTAAATTTCCTGCTTTAAGTGGCCTGGTAAAGAAACTAATTAAGATAAAGCATGGTTGGAATAAACTATTGAGTGGATGCATTCTCATAGCCATAGGCTCCAATGTAATAGTTTTATTTAAGGTACAGGTTTCAATACCCTTCATTTAAGGTAGTTCAAAGCTTCAATCTTAAAAGAACACAAGCATATCTTACAGAAAAGATGTAAATACCACCATTAAATAAGTAAAATACAGTAGTTTGTTATTTGCACCATGTTTTTACACAGCAAAAATGGTGAAAAGGAATCGGAATAATGTCATTATAGACATAAATATTCAAATCTGCGATCAAGGCAAAACCTTCTGATTATATACCTCACCACACGAAGACCTCTATCAATAATAAGAAGTTAATTTCATGTTAAAGTTCATAGTCTCAATATTATTTCTTCATCCTCAAATGTAGCAAGTTAGCGGCGCGAGAAGGACCAGACGACACTTCTGCTTGTGGCAGTCTAAAGCTATCGGGCAGGAAGATTCCAGCCACTACTGGTCAGGCAGCAGGGAAGATGAAGGAGGGATGGCACCAGCTGAGAGGAAATGAGTAATGGGAAGAGGGTGAACTTAAAATTTCTCAAGAATTATCTCTTTCTTTTCACATATTTTTTCTTTGCATTTTGCAGTTATATACTTTTTAACAGGTGCATCTTTTTTATTTGTAAGCTTTGTAAAATTTACTGAATGTTAAATGTCAAACAATTAATATATTAATCCTCTCACTTTCACGTTAAATTAGTATCTATGTGGAAAATATTGTTTTACTCTCAAGCTGAAAGGAAAAGGAACCACTTAATATTTACTTTAAAACTCCCCCTCATATGAAAGCAAATTTTTTAACGCTTAGCATGTAGATAAACATAGGGCAAATAATCTTTTAGGCACAACATTGAGGAAAACTAATGTTTTTTCCAGTTTATATTGCCAAAGGGATTTGAACTTCTGACCTATGGCTCTGATAGCATGTAGTTTTTAGATAGTCTGACCATTTATCCCAAAAGTAGTTCAAGCTGTTAGGAAAGAGATCCACTTAATACTTCCTTTATCACTAATCTCAATTTTTCTTTCTATTATCATCTCTTCCTCTCCTCTTGTGCATACTTCCAGCAAGTTAAAAGAATAACTATTAAGAAATAAACCCTACGCAAATAATTAGAGCATGTTGCCATAGTGAAAATTCAATAGCAACACACTAAGGGATTGACTTTAATGCACATACAAGATATGTTACCTTTACGAGATTCTCCAAATATAATTGAGAAAGTCGCAACATCATTCTCTCAAGTTCTGACTCTTCATTGGCCCAACACAATATCTAAAACAATCCATGAAGTGATTGATTTCAAATATCCAAGTAATCAAGAGCGCCAACTAAGTAGAGAAGTGATTGACCAAAATTGCACCATAAGAAATTTTGATGACCCAAATAAATCAACTTAAAAGTACCATATTATGAAAATGGGAAGCACAAAATGACCACAAAACACCAATAACCAAACCTTATATAGAACAAAGTCAGCACCTGCATTTAGCAATGATTTCTGTACATTATCTTGGGTAGGAATATCCTTTCCTGCTCAAAGTAATATCTTGAGTTACGATAAAGATAAAAGTACAAAAGTGATGTTTTCAATGCCCATACTAATTAAGAAAGTTTTAGATGTAATATTGTTTCATGAGGGGCTATATGTTACTTTAATGCATGTACATCAAAACTTGCAAACAACTAATGAATGGCTGGGTTAACTTCACTATATGGAAATTTGACTGGATCCTTCAGGTACAAATGAGGACCAACCTTCTTCGGTGGCGAGTTGCTTCCACGCATTAAGCTTTAGTGATTGAGTATCAGCCTAATTAAACAAAGTGGCGTACTAGTTTAAGAGCTTGAGCAAGCAAAAGAAATTAAAAACAGTTGATAATCACAATATATAGATAACTTAATCACCATTTACAATTCCACAAACTTCTACAACCAGAAAAAACTAAGCCAAACACAGCATGCATTATTCAGTAATAGCTAACCTCACTAAATGATTCCTGATGTTATCGTTTAGGAGAATTGAAGACCAAGGCATGAAACTGTTAAATAAAAGTCATACCACAACATTATCCCACGAGAAAATAAGACCAAATGCCTCATCTGGCTTCATCATATAGCGAATTCTTTGCAAAAAGCCTTCTTGCATTCTGTCATTCAGAAAATCCTATAACGCAGAGATAATTAATTTGCATGAAAAGTATTTTGTCCGCAAAAGCCATAACACAGAGAAGACAACCACAAAAAAAGAAAAAGGAACAAGAATAAGCCAAGCACTCCCTCACCACATCAACTTTGAGAGGGCCATGTGGCCTAAACGTCTCAAAACCTTCTCCATATTCAGCTCCAATCTCCTAAAATTTTTAAAGAATAGTTCAAGAAACCTTTCACACATTATTGAGGAATGTGATTGATGGAAGATTAAAATGATTTCACCACATTCACAAAAGGCAGGTCCAAAATTATTTACATATTATGCTAACATCAGGTTGAATACTATGATAATTATCACAATCATTACAGGGGATGAGGGAAGTAATAAGCAAGAAACTCACTCAGAATGGTTAAGCCACAAGACACAGAAAAGTATGTAGGTAACAATTAAGAAGTTGATTAAAATGTAATAATTACAGTTAAAAATGCATCAGAAAGTCATAAACATTTGCACAAATGATTATTTCTTACAGCATGCTAATATGTTGTTTGACCTTACAGCCAAGAAGGTTGTAAGACCGAATAAGCATATCACAAGCTAGCATTATTCATTACTCTAAAAATTTAAAAAACTACCACTGCTTCAACTATATTTTTGTGTGCTATCATGTGTTCTTAGCCATTCCTTGGAGCTAAACGTTACAACTAATTATTTTCATGCATAAATACAAAACTTATATGGCATGTAATACAAGAAAACACAATAAGAATAGCGAGCTCTGCTTCTCAGCATATGATATAATCATAGTACAAACCAATAACTCCTGTGGCAGTAGTAAGAGTTAGTCTAATATCAATGCAAATTTATGAAAATTTTACAGAAAGTATAAGACAAAAATCAGGAAACATTCTACCATACCCATTATGCATAACTTCTAGTCATACGTAAAACATGGATTTTGCATAGATTAAAAAAAAGATTGTAAGTAAGAGAGTGCAAAAGGAAAGAAGAGAAAACCTCCTCAACGAAAATCTTGGCGGGTCTCTTGGGGAATCCATTTACAGGTTCTCCAGCACCAAACCCAGAACCACTTCTGACTACAAAATGCCTCCTGCAAATTTGATTTTTGGGCTTCTGCGGAAGAATTCGATATCAACAAGTCAACAACAATTTTTTAATTTTTTAAAGAAAAAAACGACAGATAAAAAGGGTGCACACCTGAAAGAAGAGGCAGGGAAGTCGGATGGAGGAATTGGAAGGGGATGAAGAGTGGAAGAACGAAGAAGAGCATCCAAGATTGAAGGCAGCCATGGTGCTGATGGGCAATGGGTCATGTGAAGTGGTCCGTGATATTTGATTGCGGCGCCCAAAGCAACAAAGTGTTGGGAGGGCAAAACAAAAGCCTTAGAGTCAAAAAAGTCCCGAGAGTTTATGGTGGCGTTTTTAGCTTGTCAAAAATAGATAAATCCCCTTACTATAATTAATATTGGGCGGAAAGATTTCGTTAATTATAAGGGGGCTGCTAAAGACTACAACTCTTCTAAAAGATCTCTTTTTAAGTGTACAACTCTTTTGAAGGCATATATTTTTTTCTAAAAAGTATTGCACCTTTTTTTAAGCGCATACACTATTTATTTTTAAATGATATACCTTATTAAGGAGATACACACTGATTGTATAAGAGTTATATTTCATCTTCTTCTAATAAATATGTCAATAATACCTCTCAAAATATTTCACATTTTGATCCATACAAGTTTTTTTTTTCCCAACTTAAATGTCTTACAGAGCATAAGTAACAATGAGATAATTATAATATTTTATTTAATTTGTTTTTTTAACTTTTAAATTCATTATAATTTGACTATTCAATTTTCTTTCTTATGTAAGGTATTTATCTTTTTACAAGGGTGCATCTCATCTCCAACTTATAAATTTACCAATTACATCTCTCAAAATGTTTTGCTTTTGGTTGGCGAATTTTTATCCAAAAAGATAAGCATGTCAAAAAGCACAAATAACTATAAAGCAATTATATTATCATGCTTAATTTATTTATCTTTGTTTATTATAATTTAATTATTCAATTTTATTTTTTTGGATAATGATGTTTCCTAGAAACGAAATTAAAAATTCTATTAATTTAAATAGTTATTTCTACTACATGAAATAGAAATTTAATTATAACTTCTAGCAACTTCCGTGGAATCAATAGGATTATCAATTTCATGACATCTCACTAACCTTCTTTATTTTCCTTTTTTTAGAAATTTTGAGGTAAGATATAAGTAAGGCTTCATGCCAAATGACCTCTTAAAAATTTTATCTTCATATTTACATCTCATATTTACATCTCATATTTACATCTTATATTTACATCATAACTAACTATATGTAATTTAAGGCTTAGAAAATTCTGTACATTTTACATCTTCTTCATGTCAACTAAATAAATCTTTAAAAGAAAATGTAAAACATTAACCGCTTCATGTACAAATAAATCCCTGTTATCCGTAAAGATTATAATGCAAAGAGTGATAGTGACCATACAAGTAGCTTGAAGTGCAAAATATTAGACAGATACAATTCTCAATATCGATGTTGGTGATCAATCACCGCGTGATCATGAAAATGTCCATTCATATTATTTTGTAGGTTAGATTTTATAGCTTGTGGCCAAAAATATTTTCAGTAATAAAGTTCGATATTTTGAATTAGCACAAATTAAGGAATACAATTTATTAGCCACAATAGCATTTTAAAAACCAAATATTTGAATAATCTCAAGGCAAAAGAAACTTAATTTAAGTTAATATTTGAATAAGCTTAAGACAAAAAGATATTCAAACTGTATTTGATGCATAACACCTGAAGAATTTGAAGATTTGTTTCTCTTTTGTGCCGTGCAAGTAGATAATGAATAACTTAAAGCGCATTGCTTTTTTGCCGATGGAAAATATTATTATACGTTAGTTCATTTGGTAATTTATATAGTGTGATTTATACAGCACACAAAACAAATATATGTGAACACACCTTTGCTGCGTTTTTGTGTTTAAACCGTCACAAATTTTGGTGCAAGTTTTATCTAGCTATAGTAAGAAACTGCTACTGAACTTTTGTGGTTGTTTCAAACTTTCCTCTAGCCAATGTCTAATCAGACGGTGTAACTTTCCTCACACGTCTCATATTTGGTTTCTCAACAGCGGTTTCTCAACAATGAGATTTTATGTAAGGGTGTAAACGAGCTGAGCCGAGCATTAGTATAAACGATCTGAGCTTTGATGTAATCAAGCCGAATCGAGCTTGTCTAAAATTTATGGTGTTTAAACTTGGCTTGTGTTTAGCTCGCTGTGTTTCGAGGCGAGTGACTATTTTTACTTGGTTTGTACTCGACTCATATAAGATTAAAATTTTCTTTCCAACACTATACAAATTCAAGGTGACCTCAATAGTATTTACGAGTTGAGTCGAGCCGAATATTTTTTCAAGTTTCAGCATATCAAGTTCGAGTTTTGAGTCAAGCCGAGCTGAATACTCCTTAACTCAAGCTTTGTTCGTTGTTCAACCAGCTTATCAATTTCGAGCTGATTATTTTTTCGAGTACAAAATTAATGAGTGGGAAACAAGAGTAGGCTTGACTCGTTTACACCCTAAATTTAGATGTATAATTTATCCTTCTACCATAAATCAAGGTCAAGTACGTACATACTTTCATTTAGCGATTAAGCTTTTTGACCATGGCATGAAAGGAATTTTAATCTAGATTTTAAATATGTAAAGTTTTCATGCACAAAATTATCCAGATAATCATGTGCATCGAAAGCTATTAATAACGTTTAAGAAAAGCTAGATATTGATCATACATGCATGATATAAGACAACTGCGCCATATCCCACCTACCATACTATAGATGAAGTTAAAAAGTAACATATATTAGCTCATGCATTGTTCCCCTAAACAAAGCACTTGAGCCAATATATCAAACTTGGTTCACCAAGGAATGTGGGACAGGTACAAAATCAGAGAGAGTGAGGAGGAAAGCAGATGGTTTGAGTTTCTTCCCCTCCTTGGTGAAAACAAGAAGGTGGTAGTGGGGGCAAGTTCACTTCTCCAAGCAAGTAGTCATCATGGGCAGGAAGTGGAGTTGGAAGGAGACTTACAGAGAGATCTGGAGGGGATAGATAGGAGTAGGAAGGGGATGATTGGAGTTGAAGGGGAAGGTGACGGGCAGGGTTAGAGATGACAAATTGGTGAAGCATGATCTGGTTCTTGAGAAACTTCACATAGTGTATGGCCTCCTCCAACATGGAGACAGTATCCATCTTCGTCCCACCCGGCACCATCGACTGCAGGATCTTGAACCTGTTACTAATCCTGTGTCGCCGCTCCCTCGACGCGATGCTTTGCGGGTCGGTCGAAAGCCGCACTCCTCCTCCTCCACCAC